>JAJPUD010001961.1:129388-186728 GCA_023553655.1 Myrmecobius fasciatus
CCTTCCTTCCTTCCTTCCTTCCTTCCTTCCTTCCTTCCTTCCTTCCTCCCTCCCTCCCTCCCTTCCTTCTTTTGTTCCTTTCTTTCCTTCTTTCTTCCTCTTTCTTTCCTTCTTTCCTTCCCTCCCTCCCTTCCTTCCTTCATTAAACTACTCATTTATTTATTCACACATGCAATCTTTATTCACTTATTCACACCCATTCATTCATTCATTTACTCATTCACCAATTCATTTACTCTATCATTCCTTTGCTTCTTCATTTACTCATTAAAAACAATGGATCTCAGTGCTACAAGGAACTTTAGTAGAGGTTATCTAGTTTAGTTTCCTACCCAGTTCAAAAAGCTTGGCTCCTTCCAGGGACAAGGAGCTCACTCCCTATGGTAGCAGCCTTACCATAGCTTACCATAGCGATCTACCTTCCAGTCATTTTCATCCATTGTCCTCATTGGCCTTGGCCTTCTGGAACAAGCAGAACAGATCTACTTACCTCCTCCCACAGCAGCCCTTTAGCTACTTGTAGGCTGCCCTGATGTCTCTAGCTTCCCTCACTCCCCCCATTCTCTGTCTCTCTGTCTCTGTGTCTCTTCTCTCTTTCTGTGACCGTCTCTTTTTCTCTCCTCTCGTTCTGTCTCTTTCTTTCTCTCCTTTCCCCTGCCTTTCTCTCTTTCTCTCCTCTGAACCTCTTGTCTGTCCCTTTGCTCTATAATTCCCTGGGACTCTCCCCCCTCCTCTTCTTCACTGCTGCTACTCTCTCTACGGGGGCCTGGCTGGTATGGGGAGCTGGCCAGCACCCCCTTCCATCCCAGCCTATTTCCCCACCCCCCCGCGGCCACGCTGCTGAATTTCCAATTTTCAGCTAATATGGAGGTCGTGACAGAGGCACAGAGGCCCTGGTCGGACATAATGGCAGAAGAATTGTAAATGTCGCCTTTAGTGAATCCCCAATGAGGGTGGACGGGGAGGGGAAATTTTCCATCCTAGGCTGAGCTCTGAATCAGGGAATACATTTTCTCTCGGAGTGTGTCGCATTAGATTTCCAGAGGTGGTAGGCACCAGGTACATGTCATTAGTAACAGTTTGGGGGATAATGAATCCTTTTATTTCTCATCCTCACAGCTCATGAATACATAAAGAGGCCCAGCTCAGGAGCATCTGGTTCGACTGTAGGAGCCTCACATAACTTAATCTCATCGCCTCTCCAATATTGCAGCAGCCCAGCTGGGGCCATCCTTAAAGGGGCCATGAGCCCTTTTCCTACCCTGGGAGAGGATGGTCAGAGAGGGGGAAGGGCGCTCAGGACTGGACTGGGGAGGGTCAGAGGTCATGGGATGTAGAGCCAGAAGGAGACTTGGAGATAGATTTCCAACTCCTTTATTTTACAGAGGAGGAGACCGAGATCCAGAAGAGTGAATTAACTTGCCAATGACATAGTGAGTGGTCCAGCCATACTCTGACCTTAGTAGGGTAGAGAGAAAACTGGCTTTGTGTTAAGAGGTCCCAAACTCAAATCCCAACTCTGACACCTACTATCTATGTGGCTGTGACAGGTAAGTCACTTAAATGGCTCTGAACCTCAGTTTCCCCATTTGTAAAATAAGAGGATTGTATCCCTTTTAGCTCTAGACCTATGAAGTCATACTATGATTCCCAATCCAGAACCCTTTGTAGAATTAGAACCCCACTGGATACTGTGACATCTTGGATAGTCAATGAGTCTATGATCCCATTTCCCTTCCCACTCTCCCAAAGCCAGGGGCAGAAAGGCTGGTAGGAGGGCATAAAGTGGACACAAAACTGGAGAGATGGGGCTAATGGACCTCTGATGGGTCACCAGATTTCTTTTATGGTGAAAGAGGAGGCAGTCGTGCCTAAGGGACTATTAGTGCTTCTTAACTGCTCTTTCTGATCTTGAAGAACCCACTTCCCTTAGTGTTTGGTTCCAGGACCCATGGCCATTGATTGCAAGGTCCCATAACCTCTGACACAGAGTGCCCAAGAGAAAAAAGAGTGAGCAGAAGGTGCTAAGGATGTAGCTTTTGTTGCCTTTGTGACTCAGAGTCATAACTGCCCAGATTCCTGGCTGATTCTGAACCAAAGCACTGTTTGATGGGTTGCCCTATGGATGTACCCAACACAAGGAAAATAAACAGAGACACAGGGAGGCTGGATTTGAAGTCAGACTCTCTAAGACTTCAGTCAGCACACTTGGACCAAATAGTCAAAATGAAGGTCATTTTAGGGAACATTCAGAAGCATAGGACACCTGCTTATGGGCGACAATGGGGAAGTTGATGATTATTTCACATCTCAATGGCCATACATCCAAGGTTAAGTTAACATGTGGTATCCAACTCCAAACTCCTAAACTGGGCCATCGTCACAGAAGCCATCATCACCATCATTGGTCCTCATCGTAACCTTTGCTATCAACTCCAACTTACCTAGGAGCCCAGGTACATACAGCCTGCTGGAAAAGAACTTAACTGTTTAATGACCAAGAGATTATGTACAAATCCCAATGTTTAAAGGCTACAGGACAAGATTTCAACCACAGGTTTATTAGGTTATCACTGTTCCCATCACCCTCTGCACCATTATTCCAATTGTCACCATGACTGTATTTCTGCTGAAGTATTTGGGGGACTGTCACGTGGAAAAGTGATTAAATGTGTTCTGTGTGGCCCCAGAGGACAGAACTAAGAAGAAAGGGAAAGAGTATGTTATGTTCACTCATTTTTAGTCATGTCTAACTCTTGGTGACTTTATTGGCAAAGATACTGGAGTAGTTTGCCATTTCCTTTTCTAGTTCATTTTGCAGATGGGGAAAACTGAGGCAGACAAGGTTAAGTGACTTATCCAGGATCACACAGCCAATAAATGTCTGAGGCCAGATTTGAACTCAGGAAGATGAATCTTGGTGACTCTAGACCCAGAGCTCTGTCCACTGTGTCACCTAGCCACCCAAAAGAAAAAATAGAAGGATAGGAATAGGGAAATAATAGAGAGAAAAGTTGAGGCTCAATATAAGGGGATATGAAATTAAAAGGAACCTTAGAGGCCATCTAATCTGGTCCCCTAATTTTACATATGAAAAGTGAAATAAGATAGTGGAAAAGGCTCTGACAGAATCCAGGGAAATGAGTTCAAATCCTGTCTCTAACACTTGCTAGCTGGGTAATCCTGGACAGGTCCATTAATTGTTCTGAGCCTCAGTTTCCTCATTTATGAAATGACTATATAATCTGAACTGCAGCATTTATCAGACAGAGGAGTTGTGAGATAATGTATGTTAAGCAACTTATGAGCCCTTAAGAAATCTTTAAATACCAGTTATAATTAATATTGTAATTGTGATTGTTTTATAAGACAGCTAAGTGGTTAAGTGGATAGAGTGCTAAACCTGGAGTCAGGAAGGTCTGAGTTCAAATCTGGATCAGACACTTAACTAGCTCTGTGACCTGTGCAAATCATTTCATTTTATTTTTAACGTTTTCCATAGTATTTTATTTTCACAAACACATCTAAAGATAGTTTTCAACATAAATTTTTGTAAAACTTTGTGTTCCAAATTTTTCTTCCTCTCTCCCTTATCTCCCCAGCCCCCAAGACAGTCAGCAGATATAGGTTAAATTTGTACTATCTTTTTAAACATATTTCCATATTTGCCATATTATACAAGAAAAATCAGACCAAAAAAATACATGAGAAAGAAAAAAAAAACCAAAGAGGTGAAAATACTATGCTTCAATCCACAGTCAGTCTCCATACTTCTCTCTCCAGATGGAATTGGTATTTTCCATCTGGGCAAGTCATTTTCTCTCTGCTTGCCTCAGTTTCCTACATTGTAAAATAGAGATAATAACAGCATCTATCTCCAAGAGTTGTTGTGAAAGGATCAAATGAGATAATATTTGTAAGTGCTTAGCATAGGGTCTGGCACATGATACATGTTATATAAATGCTAGACATAATCATAATGATAACAATAATTAACGTCTTTGTTGTTACTTGACCGAAGTCATAGAAGTAGTAAGTATCAGAGATAGGATTCGAAGCTTAATTCCACTTCCATTTAAACTTATCCAAATATATCTTAAATAGCAGTGAGTTTCTCATTAGTAGAGTGGTTGTTCTTTGTCCTTCCTTTTAGAAAAGGAGCGATGATATCACAGGGTGATGTTGTGACTGGGATTCAAGTGAGGCAGAATGGCACAAAGTAAGCCCTACTCTTCCTGAGTAAGCTCTCTTCCTGAGTCAGTGGCAGGACAAAAATCAGGACAACTGGAGATGGCCCAGGATGCTGTGACCTTGGTGGGTTGAATGCCTAATCAAGCTTTAAGTGTTCCACGGAGCCTACTTCAGTCGACTGCATCACCATTGGAACAAATTGTTCTCATCTGCCCAACCTACTGGGGGAAATCTTCATATGCTTGGAATAGACACCCTCTAACTCACCAATGGGGTTGAGATCTGTGGGTTACTCTTAACCTTGAGTAGCCCATCTGCTGAGAATGTTTTTTTTTTACCAATGTGTGGTCACTGAGCATGTTCTTGGAACCACTGGTAGATACCAAAACTTGAAAAGCCGGAAGAGCTAGTCTTCCCTGAATGTTCCATCCACTTCAAGTTGGAGAAGGATGCTGGCTGTTCAGGGATGCTGTAAATAGGGATCATGTCCCAGATGTGGGTTGAATCACAGGACCTCATAGATCTCTTCCAATTCTGAGATCCTGGGATTTGAGATCAATGAAGATACCATCCTCAACATTGCTACTATCATCCCAGTTGTCCCAATCTTCATTCTTTCCATCATGGTCACCATCACATCATTATCACTGTTCGACACAAACAGTTCAAAGCATTTATGAAGTACCTACTGTGTGCCAGGCTATGCTGGCGACTGAGGATAGTTAGACAAGAAATCCTCTTGAAGGAACTGATATCTTTCCAGGGGAAACAATATGTACCCACATAATATCTCTGTTCGACACAAACAGTTCAAAGCATTTATGAAGTACCTACTGTGTGCCAAGCTCTGTGCTGGAGATTGAGGATAGTTAGACAAGGAATCTCTTTGAAGTAACTGATGTCTTTCTGGGTGAATAATATATGCCCACATAAATATAGTCAATAAAAATAACTTCAGCATATGTATGTGTATGGGAGAACACTAATAACTAAGGGGATTAGGAAGGGCTTCCTAAGCTGTGCTTCAGAGAAAGATAGGGATTTAATGGGGTAGAAGTGAAGGGAAGGAAGGGCAATCCAAGGATGGGAGAGCAAAATCACAGGAAGCAGAAAATAAATGCTGTGTGCAAACAGCAATAAATGAGCCATGCTGGTCAAAACTAAGATGATATAGATCAGTTCTAGACAGATAGATTGGAGCTAGGTTATAAAAGAAATTAAATGCTAGAAGAAACTGATACTAAAACTTGTGAATAATATGTTTAACATATATTGGGTCACTTGCTGACTAAGGGGGGGTGAGGGGAAGGAGGGAAAAAATTAGAACATAGGGTTTTGTAGCGGTGAATGTCAAAAATTATCCATGTAAATATTTTGAAAATAAAAAGCTATTGCCATCTAGGGGAGGGGATCGGGGGAAGAATTGGAAAATCTGAAACACAAGGCTATGCAATGGTCAATGTTGAAAAATTGTTCATACATATGTTTTGAAAATTAAAAGCTTTTAAAAAAAGAAAATAAAAATCTATAATAAAAAAGAAAACTTGTGAATAATAGGGAGCCACCGATGTTTCTTGAGCTGTGGAGGACTATGATGAGGAAATATATTCAGTACTATCTTCATCACTCTCATTGTCAACATCTCCTTAAATTTTTGTTCCAATAAAACTTTGGACAACTGCAGGTGGACCAAAAATACACAAAGTGAAGGAAAGACCTTTAGTTCCTGTCCCAGAGGTTTAAGTTAGCTGTTGATGAGGGTGACCTATCATAGGAAGCACAGATCTTCCTCCATCAGAGAAATAGCTAAGTTAGATGCAGCTTTTAGATCCTCTCCAGCTGGGCCACAGGAGAGGATTGTGGCTGGTCACCTCCAGAGTTTCTCTCCCTGACTTGAAGGCCACACTCGGGGTCCTTCCTTCCTCTTCTTTGCCTTTCCTCCAAGCTTCTCCTGTTCTGTTTCCTATAAGAACCCTTCTTGGACTAAAGGAGAAAAAGGTTTCAAACACCCTTGATTTCTATTTTTATGAACATGCCGTTTGCATAATATTTATCAGCTACTAAAAGCTTATATCTGCTTGAGAAGAGTGTTATGTATTCCTTACATTTCTGTTTTCAGTCACTGATGGGCAGAGAGTAACCTCAGAACCCAGAATGTCAGAGCCTGGAGGACCCTTAGAACACAGGGTGTCAGAGTTGGGAGGGAGCTTAGAACATGGGATGTCAGAGCTGGGAGGGCCCTTAGAACCCAGAATGTCAGAGCTGGGAGGGCCCTTAGAACCTAGGATGTCAGAGCTGGGAGGGCCCTTAGAACCCAGGAGGTCAGAGCTGGGAGGGCCCTTAGAACATGGATGTCAGAGCTGGGAGGGAGCTTAGAACCCAGGATGTCTGAGCTGGGAGGACCCTTAGAACCCAGGATGTCAGATCTGGGAGGGCCCTTAGAACCCAGAGGTCAGACCTGGGAGAGCCCTTAGAACCCAGGATGTCAGAGCTGGGAGGATCTTTAGAGCAGGATGTTGGAGCTGATTGGGGGAGATCTCAGGGCACAGACTGCCATATTTGGAAACTATCTTAGAGATCTTCTAGTCCAATTCTTTCATGTTGAAGGTGAGAAAACCAAGGACGGGGAACTCTGACCAGCTTAGCCAAGACCACACATTGCACGTAGCAGACCCAGGTGTGGTCTCCAGCCTCCTGCCTCCCAGCCTGGGACTTTCCCCATTGTCCTAGGTACCAGCTTCCCACTGCTCCAGGCTTAGTCCTCACTTGGCGTGGATGGCCTGGGGTTGTTGCTCAGAGGTCTCATGTGCATCGGTGTCCAGCTACACAGTTCTGCTCATCAGGGGCTGGGCTCCCAGTGTCACCCACCTGCTGAGTGTCAGAGCTGGAAAGGGCCTAGTCCAGGCTCCTCATTATGCAGATGAAGAAGCCCCGGCCCGGAGAGAAAAGAAGAACACTTGGCTGATGTTCAGCTAGCAAGGGGCAGAAACAGGAAAGAACTTCAGACCTTTTTGTACCCGAATGAGGCTCTTGCTAAAGGTGAAATGGATGGTTAAAGCAAAGATGCAGCAGTTCCCTTCCAGAGCTGGACAGAGCCATCCCTCAGGAGGGGACATTGATGGCCACTTGGGGGGGTGGGGAGAGGAGGGGTTTCTGACCTCCATTCATCAGCCTTTAGCTATTGACTTTGGCCCCGCTCCCTCACCTTGCCGCCCGTGACGGGCCTGGAATGTCAAGCTGAATTTGATTTGACCTGTTCAGCAGGCTGGCCCTTAAACCAAACCACATTTCCCATCACCCTCTCATCCACCAGCATCCCCATCCCCATCCCCAGGGGGAGCTGCAGTCGGGCCCTCTTCGGGGCTGCAGGCCCTGGAGCCACATTGGCCAGCCTCTGATAGAGGTAGGCCTCCCGAACTAATTTCATAATCCCCAGCCCTGCGCTCCATCAGGCTCAGGCCTGTTCTCTATGGCCAATCTTGATTCTACCTTCCTGCCTGTCTCCTGGCCCCAGGTCTCCCCCCCTGTCCCCCCACTCCTTCCAGGATCCAGCTGAGGTGTTTCTGAAACTCATTTAGCCTCCTCGACTCTACAGCCTCTTCCCCCAACCCTGTACCCTATAATGAGAACCAGATGTTCCTGACCTTTTTGCCTAAAAGTGCTTTTCTCTGGGTCCCCCATGTTAATCGGTTACAGCTATGGGCCAAGGGGAAGGTGAGTCACTCTGGGGGTGAGGAGTCGGTTCAAATCCTGGCTCTAATGCTTACTGGTCATGTAGCCTTGGGGAAATAATTTCCTCTCCCGGGTCTCAGTTTCCTCAACTGTAAATAAGAACTCAACAATCTCTAAGGGTCCTTCCAGCTCGAAGCATTATAGGAATCGGGGAAGAACCTTAATCCAAATATTTTGCACATCTCCTTTGGATAGACTTTGATTCTTCCCTGACCCAGATCTGGTCCTGGAAAGGACTCAGGAGGCCACAATCTCTCCATCTCAATTTACAGATGAAGAAACTGAGGCTGAGGGAGGGTCTTGTCCAAGTGAAGCAGATCATTAGGGTGCAATGGGAACCTAGCTCCTCTGACTAGGGAATGGGCAAGCTTCCTTCTATCCCATGTTGCCCTTTCCCTCCTGGGAATGGACAGCTCCCATGATAGCTTGCCTTGACTGAGCTTGCCTGAGGGGAGAGAGATTGATTGGCTGCCATCAAAGAAGGGAGAGATGAGGATCCTTCCATTCAAGGTGAAGTGACTTGCCCAGGGTCACACAGCTAGAAAGTGTCTGAAGTCAGATTTGAACTCAGGAAGAAGAGTCCTCCTGCCTCCAAGTCCAGTGCTCTGTGCACTGTCATCTAGCTGCTCATTAAGTAGACAGATGCAAATGTTAAGAATCACTTCTGAAAGAGCCATAGGAAGAAATTCAAACAACGGGACTACTTCTATGAGTCTTTATAGCAGCTGACCCCAGCTACGTGATCCTGGGCAAGTCACTTAGTTCTATTTGCCTCAGTTTCCTCATTTGTAAAAATGAGCTGGAGAAGGAAATGGCAAATCAGTATCTCTGCCAAGAAAACCCCAAATGAAGTCAGGAAGTGTTGGATACAGCTGAGATGACTGAATAAATAAATAGATATAATTAAAGATACTCTGGACTGTGTAGACATAGCTTAAGAATAGACCTGATGCCCATCTGTCATTCTTATACTCATGCCTGAGGACAAGAGGATTTTGGCAACTAGGTGATATGTAGATAAGACCTGAATTCAAATCTAATCTCAAATGCTTACTAGCTGTATGACCCTGGGTAAGTCCCTTTAGCAAGGTCTGCCTCAATTTTCTCATCTGTAAATAAGGATAATAATAGCACCCACCTCCCAGCGTGGTTTCGAGGAGAGAATCAAATGAATAATATTTGTAAAGCATTTAGTACAGTGCCTGGCACACAGTAGGAACTTAACAAATGATTGTTCCCTTTCTCTTTTTGAAGTCCACTCTGAGTCTTAATGTCGAGATGACTTTCTTCTAGGAGGTCTTAATTTCAAAACATGGGATTTGAGAGTTGGAAAGTATCTCAAGATTCATCCCTGGAAAGGATTCAAATCCTAATGAACCTGACAGTTAGCCATCCAATCTTTCCTTAAAGATGTCCAAAGAAGGGAAGCTCCCTACCTCTGACAGCTCCTGTTGTGAGAAAGTGTTTCCTGTGTCAAACCTAAATCTGCCTCTTTGCCACATTTTCCCATGGTTACTGGTTCTGGCCTCTGGGCCAAGCAGAATCAGATTCAATCCTTTTTCTACAAGACAATCCTTCAAATCCTTAAAGAAAATTATCATCTCCTTCCCCTTCCCCCAGTCTTCTCTTCTCCATGTTAAACATATCAGTGTTTTGATAATATTCCATCTCAGTAGCAGAGAATCATGATGGTGGAACTGATCTTTTTTTTTTTTAATTAAAGCTTTTTATTTGAAAAACATATGTATGGATAATTTTTTAACATTGACCCTTGCAAAACTTTCTGTTGCAAACTTTTCCCTCCTTCCTCCCACTCCCCTAGATGGCAGATAGTCCTATACATGTTAAAATATATGATAAATCCAATATATATATATATATACATATTCATACAGTTATTTTGCTGCACAAGAAAAATTGGATCAAGAAGGAAAAAAAGCTGAGAAGGAAAAAAAAATGCAAGCAAACATCAACAGAAAATGTGAAAATGCTATGTTGTGGTCCACCCTCAGATCCCACAGACCTCTCCCTGGGTGTATATGGCTTTCTTCACTGAACAATTAGAACTGGTTCAAAACATCTCATTGTTGAAGAGAACCATGTCCTTCAGAATTGATCATCATATAGTCTTATTGTTGCCGTGTACAGTGATCTCCTGGTTCTGCTCGTTTCACTCAGCATCAGTTCATGCAAGTCTCTCCGGGCCTCTCTGAAATCATCCTGGTGGTCGTTGCTTACAGAACAATAATATTCCATGACATTCATATACCATAATTTATTCAGCCACTTTCCAATTGATGAGCATCCATTCAGTTTCCAGTTTCTTGCCACTACAAAAAGGGCTGCCAGAAACATTTTTGCACATAGGGGTCCCTTTCCCTCCTTTAAGATCTCTTTGGGATATAAACCCAGGAGGAACACTGCTCAAAAGGTCAAAGGGTATGTACAGTTTGATAACTTTTTGAGCATAGTGGAACTGATCTTGAAATCAAGAAGACTTGGGTTTAAGTGTTGTCTGTAACACACCAAGTGTGGGACTTTAGGCAAATTAACTTAACTTCTTGATGCCCTAGGCACCTCTGTATGATTATGATTTACCAGAAAAGGTGCTGACCTCCACTGATAAAGGAAATTTTCCTTGATGATTTCTTTACCAATGTAGCAGAGGCCCATTCCCTGTTTTTATTTATATAGCATTTTAAGAATTTAAAAAAAAAAACAAAAAACTTTCCTTCCAACATCCTGTGAAGGGGGGGAATATGATTGTTCCCATTTTGCAGATAACAATACTGAGATAAGAGAGGCAAGCTGATTTTTTCCATGCTCAGTGTTGTTGTTTGTCCTTCAGTCACAAAGGGGACGAGGACATCAAAGAATTAATGCCATGAAATGCAAGGGAATTGGATTTGAATTGTGCAAGGTCACTTGTCTCTCTTTTCCCTTCAGAGCCATCTAGGTCCGGTGACCAGATTTAGATCAGGAACACTGGAGATGGCCCCAATACAATTAAGTCATCAATCATGGCAGCAATGTCAGAGGAGAGAAAGAGACTCCTCTTCATGAAGGTATTAATGTAGAATTGGCGGGACTTCGAAACTTCCACTTCTAGGTTCTCCCTCTACCTTCATCATTCAGGGACTTCTCCTTTGACATTCATGATCTTCATGTCAACTACCCTTTAGAACCTGCTAACTTTTGTCTACAGATGCTTACTCCCCTTCCTTCCTCAATGGGTTGGGTACGAGTTCTCAATTTTTCTCTCCTTCCCAACTCTTGCCCTCAAACTAGGAGTCTTCATAGATATCTCTTGGTTCTGGACATTTTTTCTGGCTGTCCATCAGGCCTGGAATACTCTTCTCTTCTCTCCTTCAACTACTAACTTTTGAGGGTTCTCCTAAGTCCCAAATTTCATAGGAGCATTTCCCAACTCCTCACAATTCTAGTGCCCTTCCTCTGTTAATAATTCCCTATTTATCCTATATATAGCTTCCTTCATTTATATGTATTATCTGCTCCATTAGATTGTAAGCTCCTTGAGGGCAGGAACTATCTTTTGACCCTTTTGTGTGTTTTATTTTTTTCCATTTAATAATATTTCCCCCCAAATATATGTAAAGATAGTTTTCTACATTCACATTTGTAAGATTTTGAACTTCACGATTTGGAACTATGCCCAAAGGGCTATCAAACCCTTTAATCCAGCAGTATCTCTACTGGGCTTGTATCTAAAAGAGATCATAAAAAAAGGAAAATGACTCATGTGCAAAAGTGTTTATAGCAGCTCTTTTTATAATGGTAAGGAATTGAAAACTGAATAGATGCTCATTAGATGGGAAATGGTTGAAAAGGTTATGGCATATGAATGTTGTGGAATATTATTATTCTATAAGAAACGATCAGCAGGATGATTTTAGAAAAGCTTGTAGAGATTTACAAGAACTGATGCTAAGTGAAATGAATAGAAACAGGAGAACATTGTACACAGCAACAGCAAGATTATACAATGATCAGTTCTGGTAGACGTGGATTTTTTCAACAGTGTGATGATTCAGGCCAATTCCAATAGACTTGTGATGAAGAGAGCCATCTGCATCCAGGGGGAGGGCTGTGGGGACTGATCACAACATAGCATTTTCTCTCTTTTTGTTGTTGTTTGCTTGCTTTTTTTTCTTTCTCACTTTTTTCCTTTTTGACCTAATTTTTCTTGTGTAGCATGATAATTGTGGAAAGATGTATAGAAGAATTGCACATGTTTAACATATATTGGATTACTTGCTGTCTAAGGGAGGAGGTGGGGAGAAGGGAGGGAGAAAAATTTGGAACACAAGGTTTTGTAAGGGTTGAAAACTACTCTTTGCATGTATTTTGAAAATGAAAAGCTATTATTTAAAAATAACTACATAAAATGGTTTGTAGGATTTTGAAAACCTAAAATAAATCCTTTGTAAATGATTTTAAAAAAAGATTTTGAGCTCCAAATTTTTCTTTCATTCTGTTCCCTTTCCAAGACAGCAAGCAATCTGAAATAGGTTATACATGTACAATCATGTTGAACATAATTAGCTGTGTTGTCAAAGAAGAATCAGAGCAAAAGGGAAAAATCAAGAGAAAGAAAAAAAAAGCAAATAAAAAAAGGTGAAAATAGTTTGCAGTAACCTGCATTCAGACTCAACAGTTCTTTCTCTGGATGTGGATAGCATTTTCTTTCTTAAAAAAAAACTTTTTTTACATTTGTTTTTAAAACTTTGAGTTCCTGATTCTTTCCTTTCCTCTCTCCCCTCCCCCTCCTACTGACAAGGCACATGTTATGCAGAACATTTCCATAAAAGTCATGTTGTGAAAGAAAACATAGAGTGGATAGTATTTGTCATCGCAAGTCTTTCAGAATTGTCTTGGATTATTGTATCACTAAGAAAACCTAAGTCTATCACAGTTGTTCATTGCAAAGTTACTGTTACCATGTACAATGATCTCCTGCTTCTACTCACTTCACTTTGCATCACTTCATGTAAGTCTTTCCATATTTGTCCTACACCATCTGCTCATTAATTTTTATAGCACAATAGTAATCCATTACATTCAAATATCACAACTTGTTCAGGTATTCCCCAATTGTTGAACATTCCCTCAATTTCCAATTCTTTGTCACCACAAAAAACAAGCTGCTATAAATATTTTTGTACATGTGGGTCCTTTCCCCTTTTTAATGATCTCTTTGAATTACAGACCAAGTAGTGAGACTTCTGGATCAAAGGGTATGCATAGTTTTGTAGACCTTTGGACATAATTCCAAATTGCTCTCCAGAATGATTGGATCAGTTCACAATTCTACCAGCAATGATTAATGTCCCAATTTTCCCACATTCCCTCCAACATTTATTATTTTTTCTTTATCATATTAGTCAATCTGAGTGATGGGAGAAGTTTTAAAAAATACTCCCTGGTTAGCACATAGTAGGTACTTAATATATAAATACTTATTGATTGATTGAACTGATTGGACACGGGGGAAAGAGAAAATGAAGAATCAAGAATGAAACCTTAGTTAAGAGTCTTGATAACTGGGAAGATAAGGAGTATTGTCAGAATTAAGGGAAGGTAGGAAAAGGAAGTGTATATGTAGGGGAGATAATGAATTAAAACTTGGACATGTTAAATTTAAGAATTCTGCATGACAACCAGATCAAGAAGTCTAATAGGGAGCTGGACTTGTGAGAATGAAGATCAGAAGAGAAGTTAGGGTGGGGTGAATAGGTCTGATAGTCATCAGCATAGAGATGATCATTGAACCTGTGTGCGTTCAAGACATCACCAAGTGAAACATTATAAAGGGAGAAGAGAGACCAGTTCAGAGTCTTGGAGAACCTCCCCACTCCTGTCCAGTTCATAGTTGAAGACTCACAACAGGAGAAAAAAGAGACAATAATGTCAGAGAGACTTGGGTGTTATGTAGAAGAAGGTGATCGATAGCATCAAAGGCTGCAGAGATCTAGTAAGTATCTGAGATTGGATTTCACCCATGGTCTTCCTGATTTGAGATCCAGGGCTCTATCCACTGCACCTGGCATTTTAGGAGGAGCAACAATGAGTGGAAGAATATATAGAGTAAGATGATGGGATGGCAAGTGGATAACATGATGTACAAGGACTGAAGGAAGCAAGGAGAGATGTTTGTTGTGGAAAAGAGAAAATGGGGAAATGGGGAACCAGGAACATAAAAGTTGTCTTAAGATCTTTGAAGGCCTGCCAAGGGGGAGAAGCTTTAGGCTTGAGTTGCTTTTCCCCAGAGATGAAAAAAGGAGCATTGGGTGGAAAGTAAAGAAGCCTGATTTAAGATGGATGTCTGAGAAACTTCCTCTTTCTTCTGAAGATAGAAGGTGCTGCCAGTTGGGGCTGCAGATTCTCTTCATCAGGGAAGGAATGTAATACTTGTGGAAGAGGTTCTAGAGAGAATTAGTATTTGGGTAATGGTAGGACTAGATGGCCTTTCAGATACTTTCCAACTCTGAGAGCCAGCTCTGACACATTGTATTCTAAGAACTCTCCCAGCTCTAACATCCTGTACTGTAAGGGCTCACCCAGTTCTGACATTTTGTGTTCTAAGAATCTTCCCAGCTCTGATATCCTGGGTTCTAAGGGCCCTCCTAGCTCTGACCTCCTGGGTTCTAAGGACCCTCCCAGCTCTGACATTCTCTGTTCTAAGGGCCCTCCCAGCTCTGACATCCTGGGTTCTAAGGGCCCTCCCAGCTCTGACCTCCTGGGTTCTAAGGGCCCTCCCAGCTCTGACATCCAGGGTTCTAAGGGCTCTCCCAGCTCTGACCTCCTGGGTTCTAAGGGCCCTCCCAGCTCTAACCTCCTGGGTTCTAAGGGCCCTCTCAGCTCTGACCTCCTGAGTTCTAAGGGCCCTCCCAGCTCTGATATTCTATATTTTAATATCCCTTTCACAGTTAAAATTATATCATTCTATGTCTATATTTTGAAGAAGGACAATGCTTAACCAAAGCCTCAATAATGTGGGATTTCTGCCAGTGGAGAGACTTAGGGGCAGAGAGTCCATACCCTTCAATGGCTCTCCCTGCATTGCAGGCCTTGGCAGACTGGCTCAGCCTCTCTCCTCCACACTTCCTCTGAGTCCCAAAGTTTCATATGTGCATATATAATTCCTGGAGCTGGAGCATGGAGCTGGTGGCTGCCAAGACCCCCTTTTTTCTCCTGCCGTAAAAATATGAGGGAATGAGAAAATAATTAAAAAATAAAAGCACAAGAGGGGGGAAAAGGGGGAGGAGGAGAGCAGGGGGAAGCCATTTTCAGAGAGGAAGGGGACAGAGGGTTGGTCTGGTGGGGGGAGGGCGGGAAGATAACCAACAGATGTGATTCTTCAGATAAGCGTAATAATTTAGATAAATCTCCAGGCTTTGGAGCTGGTGGCTTGCGTCCTCTCCCTCCATCTCTCCCTCCCTCTTTTCTCGTTCTATGTCTGCTTTTTTTTTCAATTTTATCTCCAGAGTGGAGGGAGGGGAATAGAGAGAGCTATTGGGTAGGTGGGGGCTCCGAGGTTTCAGGGACTGGGGAACAAAGGGGTGGGGGGTAGAGCTTCATCTCTGGTCAGTTCCTCTTTGCTTTTTAATGTGTTTTTCCCAGAAGGTGGGAAATGCCAACACACTCACCCCAGCCCTGAGAAGGCGGCCTATGTTTTTTAAAAGGCGGCGGACAAAAATCAAAATATTTGAAAATGTATTTCATGGTAATTATGTCATATTTCATGGACTGGTGGCACTACTGAAAGAGAGGCTGAATGCCTTAATTTGTATAGAAATTGTAATCATTTGTTCATTTCAAGGTGAAAATTGCATTTTTTAATTTAAATTGTATCCTGCACGATAGTCTATTATCTAGTAAAATTGTCTCCATGTCTGAATGCCTTATATGCGGCTGCAATGCTTGTTACAAATCCACTTATGGTCATAAAAGCGGGTGGGCATCTCAGGAAATAGAAACAGCTTTCTTCTGGTATGTGCTTGTGTGTGTACTTGTGTGTGTGTGTGTGTGTGTGTGTGTGTGTGTCTATTCTTCCTGGGTCTCTCCTCTCCCCCTGCCCCCACACCTGTGCTGGGCTCCCTATTCCCCACATTTTCTCCAATATGATTTTCTGGATCCTATGAAAAAATTATAAATGGCGTGGATGAAGGAAGTAGCATAGAGTGGTGGACAAGACTGCCCTCCCACAAGTTGTACCACTGAGGGATGGTTGAATTGGGACATACCTCTTTCTCCTTTTAGGTCTGCTTTCTTTTCCATTAAATGTGGAAGTTGGATCAGATGGTCTCCAAGATCCTTTCCAACTCTAGCATCATAATGCTTTCCTAGCTTTGACTTTCTCTCTTCTAAGGGCTTTTCCCTCTCTGGTAGTCTAAGTTCTAAAATCCCACCCAACTCACTATTTAATATTATAATGAGGCTTCCTGACTCTGCCATTCCAGGTTCTGAGAGTTTTCTCAGCTCTGACATTCTATATTCTATACTTCCTTCCTACTCTGACAGAAGGTACTTTCTAACTTTAACATTTTATGCTCTAAAGAGCTTCCTAGCTCTATCATCCTATGTTCTAAGGTCCTTTCCAGCTCTAACATCCTATGTTCTAAGGTCCTTTCCAGCTCTAACATCCTATGTTCTAAGGTCCTTTCCAGATCTAACATCCTATGTTCTAAGGTCCTTTCCAGCTCCAACATCCTATGTTCTAAATTCTGTCCCAGCTCTATCATCTTATGTTCTAAAATCCTTTCCAGCTCTAACATCCTATGTTATAAATTCCTTTCCAGTTCTATCATCTTATGTTCTAAAATCCTTTCCAGATCTAATCCTATGTTCTAAAGTCCTTTCTAGCTCTGACATTCTGGTATTCCAATGTCCTTTCCAACTCTAATATTCAGTGTTTAAGGTTCTTTCTAGCTCTAATGTCCTAAGTTTTAAGGTCCTTTCCTGCTTTAATATTCCGGTTTTAAAAGTCTCTTCTACCTCTGACCTTTTGTGTTCTATGCTTCCTTCTAGCTCTAATATTCTACATTCAACATGGCTCTCTGCAACAAAGAATTGTCTCAAACCAGTTCCAATTGTTCACTGAAGAAAACCATATACACCCAGAGAGAGGGAAATGAAATATGGACCACAACGTAACATTTTCATGATCTCTATTGACAGTTGCTTGCATTGTGTTGCCTTTCTCTGATTCTTTTTTTTCTTGTAGATAGGATTTTTCTTGCATAACTTCTCAAGCATTTCAACATTATTAACATGTAGTGGACTTCCTGCCATCTAGGGGAGGGGAGAGGACTGGGGGTAAAATTTGTAATGGAAAGTTTTGTAAAGATCAATGTTGGGGAACTACCCATATATATGTTATACAAATAAAAAGCTTTAATATAAAAAATAAAAAATAAAAAAAAATAAAAAAGATGAAGGGAAAAAAAATAATATTCTACATTCAAAGTCCCTTCTAAATTCAGAATTCAAGGTTCCTTTTAGCTCTGACATTCTGTGTCCTAAGGTTAGAATAATCTAGAGTTGGAAGGGACCTCAATGGCCAGTTAGTGCAACTTGTACCCCAAAACAACCCTCACTACACCACATCCAACCAAGGGATGTCTAGTTTCTGTTTTGAGACCTCCAATGAAAATAGAGTTCTCTACCTCCAAAGATAGCTCATCTACTTGTGGACAGCATAATTGCTTAGGACATTTCCCCCAAATTGGCCTCTTGGTAACTTCCACCTTTTGCTCCTGGTTCTACCCTAGGGGCATACAAAACAAATTGAATCCTTCTTCTATAGGCCTTCCCAATACTTGAAGGCAAGTGCCATGTCCCTGAAGACTCATTTTTTTCTTCAGGTTAAACATTGCTACTTCCTTCCATTAATCCCTACATGGCATGAATTGAGGTCCTTCCTCATTCTGATTCTTGCCTTCCTTTGGACTTTATCTAGCTTATCAACATTTTTATTGAACAGCAGCACTTAGAACTGACCACAATATAGCAAATGTTGTTCTAATCAGGGCAAAAGACTCCTTATTCCTGAAAGCTACATGTCCCTTATGATGACACTACTTTTTGGAGTCCCATCCATCTATCCTCTATTAGTTTAACAAGCAATTATTAAGTGCCTGCTGTGGTGCAGGTATTTTCTTGAGCTCTAGAGACAGATAAAATGAAGTCCTTCCTGCTCTCATGAAGCTTTCATTTTATTGGGAAGGGAAAACAACATAAACATAAAATTGCAAATACAAAACAAATTTAAAGTGATTCATTTCATTTGAAAGGTACTAGTGATTGGGAGAGATGAGGATAGAATTCATGATGGAGGTCACACTTGAACTGATCCTTGAAAGAAGCTGGGGATTCTGTGAGAAAGGAAGGTATTACAAAGAGTGTGGGACAACCTGTGCAAAGGCACTCATCAAGAGACTAAAGGTTCTAATGGAAAAACTAAGAATATCAGTTAGCCTGAAATTAAAGAGTTTATAGAAGAGAGTGATAGACATGGAGAGGTCTTGGTCATCGATATTGTTTTTTCCCCTGAGGCAACTGGGGTCAAGTGACTTGCTCAGGGACACACAGTTAGGAAGTATTAAGTGTCTGAGGCCAGATTTGAACTCAGGTTCTCCTGACTTCAGGTGCTCTATCTGCCTAGTTGCTACCTAGTTGCCCCCGTCATTGATATTGTAAGTGAACTGAAAAGGGAAGAGTACTGAGGCAGGAAAACCAAGTAGAAGACTATCACAATAGGCCAGGTGAGAGATGATGGGATCCTGGCAAGGGCAGCAGGTGCAGGGGCAGCTATGAGAAATTTAAGACAAAGGATTAGCAAGACTTAGCAACTGATTAGATTTAGTTGGTAGAACTGTTCAGTGAAGAAAACCATATACACCCAGAGAGAGGTATATGAAATGTGGACCACAACATAACATTTTCATATTCTCGATTGATGTTTGCTTGCATTGTATTTCCTTTCTCTGATTTTCTTTTTTTTTCTTGTACATAGGATTTTTCTTGCACAACTTGTTAAGTATTTTAACATTATTAACATGTAGTGGACTTCCTGCCATCTAGGGGAGGGGTGGGGACTGGGGGTAAAAGTTGTAACAGAAAGCTTTGTAAAGATCAATGCTGAGGAACTACCCATACATATGCTATACAAATAAAAAAGTTTTAATAAAAAAAAGATTTAGTTGGTAGGAGGTGGAGAAAGAAGACTAAGATGACTGAAGTTTTGAATCTGGGTTATTTGGAAGCTATATAGAAAAATAGGAAAGTTAGGAAGAGAGGAAAATTTGGGAAGAAAGATGATAAATTCTGTTGGCCAGAGGACTCAATTCAAATTGAGTTAATGGTTTTCTTGGCAAATGTACTGGAGTTATTTGCCATTTCCTTCTTCAGCTCATTTTACAGATGGGGAAACTGAGGCAAACAGTTAAGTGACTTGCCCAGAATCACACAACTAGTAAATGTCTGAGCCTAGATTTAAATTCAGGTCCTCTGGATTCCATGACCAGAGCTCTATAAATACCACCTAGATGCCCCAGTTGAGCCAATAGTCTACTAAAACTCCGTTATTTTTCAGACAAATAACTCTCTAACCATATTTTCTACTATCTTTTCTTTGTGAAATCATTTGTTTAAATTTTTTCTTTTTATCCCTATTATATTTTGTCTTATTCCAATCAACCCCATGCTCTAGTTATCTCAAAGTCTGTTTGGGTGCCTGATTCTTTTTTTTTTAAAAGCTTTTTATTTGTATAACATATGTATAGGTAGTTCCCCAGCATTGATCTTTACAAAGCTTTCCATTACAAATTTTACCCCCAGTCTCCTCCCCTCCCCTAGATGGCAGGAAATCCACTACATGTTAATAATGTTGAAATGCTTGAGAAGTTATGCAAGAAAAATCCTATCTACAAGAAAAAAAAAAGAAAATCAGAGAAAGGAAACACAATGCAAGCAAACCTCAATAGAGAGCATGAAAATGTTATGTTGTGGTCCATATTTCATATCCCTCTCTCTGGGTGTATATGGTTTTCTTCAGTGAACAATTGGAACTGGTTTGAGACAATTCTTTGTTGCAGAGAGCCATGTCCATCAGAATTGATCATCATGTAATATTGTTATTGCCGTGTATAATGATCTCCTGGTTCTGCTCGTTTCACTCAGCATCAGTCCATGCAAGTCTCTCCAGGCCTCTCTGAAATCGTCCTGCTGGTCGTTTCTTACAGAACAATAATATTCCATGACATTCATATACCATAATTTATTCAGCCACTCTCCAATTGATGGGCATCCCTTCAGTTTCCAGTTTCTAGCCACTACAAAAAGGGCTGCCACAAACATTCTTGCACATGTGGGTCCCTTTCCCTCCTCTAAGATCTCTTTGGGATATAGGTCCAGTAGAAACACTGCTGGGTCAAAGGGTATGCACAGTTTGATAACTTTTTGAGCATAGCTCCAAATTGCTCTCCAGAATGGTTGGAACCGTTCACAGTTCCTGGGTGCCTTATTCTTGTTGGAGGGTATGTTAGTTCTCCTCTGGGAAACAGCATGGCAGTGGAAAAAGTACTGACCTTGTCCCATGCCCCATGTTTGAATCTTATCTCTGCCACTTATTCCCTATGTGATAGTAGGCAAGTCACTCAACACTTCTGGGGTCCAGTTTCAACAGCTGTACAGTGAGGGGTATTGGAGCACATCAAGATCAAGGGCTTAAGTCCAAGGTCACACAGCTAAGAAGTGCCAGAAATAGCATTTGAGTTGAAAGGCACTCCAGCGTCCATACAGTCCAATCTGTACCTGAACAGGAATCTCCTGGATAACAATCTCAGCACATGTACATGCAGCTTCCTCTTGAAGACCAGCAAAAAAAAAGATATCATGAACTCCTGGAGTGACCCATTTCTTAGTCAGTGTTTAACAGAGTGTCTGGCACACAATAGGTGGTTAATGAATGCTTTTTTAAAAAAATCAATTGACAGCTCATAGTAAGTGCTTAATAAATGCTTGTTGGTTGACACCTCATAGTAGGAGCTTAATAAATACTTGTTGAGTGCTCATAATGTAATAAATAAATGCTTGTTGATTGATTGACAGCTCTAATCAGTGAAATTTTCCATATGCTGGGCTAACATCTGTCTCTCTTCACAGTTCTTCCCTCTTCAGTGAAGTATAAAAGGCCTACCTTCCTTACACACACCAGCTGTTCAGACCCTTGAAGGCAAGGATCATATCATTTCTACTCTTCTTTTCTTCATACCAAACATCTCCATTTTCTTTAAGTAATTCTTTGGTTGGGTCCCTTTGATTAGGGTTCCTCCTCCTCTCACCTCCTCTCCTCTTTCTTTCCCTTCTCTTTCTTCCCCTCCTCTTCTCTCCTTTTCTCCTTCCCTTCTCTCTCCTCCTTTCTTTTCTTCTTCTCTTCTCCCCTCCATTTTCCCCACTTCCCCTTCCCTCCCCTCCTTCCTCTTCACTTCTCTATGTTCTTCCAGAAGTTGACGTACAAGATGAATTGATTGTTCCTCCTCAATGTATTTATTTTGGCCATGTTCACGGATGGGGAGAGTAACACATCCTTAGCATGAAACTTGCCTCAGGTCATGGCTTAAACTGACCTTGGGTGGCTCTCAGTCTTTAGGAGACTGTTGGGGGGGGTGTTGATGCTAACTCAACCCAATGGCTCCCAATATTCTGATCTCACTGCATATTCCAACCATATACAAGTCAGTTAAAGCTTCCAGTCAGGTCAAGTAGACTTCTTTGGCCGATGGGAATCAGGAACTCCCAGCATTCCAGTCATTTTAATCCACATGTTGCCTTGGCTAAATGGACCTGATCATTTTAATGGCCAATGATTGATGTCAAAGACCAGCTACTGTCCCAAGAGCTGGAAGGGATCTTATAGGTCATTGAATCTACCCCACCCTTATCTTATAAGACCAGAGAAATTAAGTGACCCAAAGTCACATAACTAGTGTCTGAGGCAGAATTTGAATCCAAATTTTCCTGATTTTAAGTGTAAGACTCTCCATACTATACTATGCTGGCTATGCTCTGCTAGTTATACTGGCAAAAATTGGCCAAGAGAGCTACTCTCCTTGATCACTGAGGGGATGCCTTTCCCAGGCTCTTCCCCAAAGTGAATGATCCTTTTCATTCAGAAGAAAAAGGACATTTCTCCCACATCAGTAGTAAATGAATCAATGAGTTTTTATTTAGTTATTCCATGAATCAGATGACAAATAGAAAAACAGGATTACCTAAAAGACCTAAGATTTAGGCAGGAGGAGAAGGACATTGCAGGGATCCAGGACAGGAGATGGGACAAAGGGCTTGAACCCTAGAGGGGAATGGATGAAGTGATGGCTAAACTTTTCTACATCACTATTTTGCACTTGTTTGGGAATTAGGGGTTCAGGTCAGTATATAGAATGAGCTCTAGATGAGAACATCAATCCCAGTTCTGCCTGGTACTTTCCAACTGACTCTGGACAAAGTTCTTAATTCCTCTGAGCCTGTTCATATAAAATGAAGTGATTGGATTAGATGGACTCTAAAATCCTTTCTGATTTTAGGTCTGTGAGCCTGTGTGTATATGTGTGCTAGAAGGAATATCAAAAGATAAAGTGTTAGAGCTGTGAGAAATGTGGAAGCATAAATGTTAGGAGTGAAAAGGGCTTTAGAATTCAGAATGTAAGAGTTGGGAGGACCCTTAGAAAACAGAATGTCAGAGCTGGGAGGGTCCTCAGAACCTAGGATGTTAGAGCTGGGAGAACTCTTAGAACCCAGGATGTCAGAGCTGGGAGGGGACTTAGAACACAGAATGTCAGAGCTGAGAGGGCTCTTAGAACATAGAAGATGGGTGGGTCCTTAAAACACAGAAATATCAGACCTGGGAGAAGCTTTAGAACACAAAAAGTTAAGAGTGAGAAGGAAACTTAGAACATGAAATGTCTGAACTGGAAAGGAACTTAGAACATTAAATCACAGAATTTTAGAGATGGAAAGGATCTAAGTGGTCATCTAGCCAAAACTATAGTAGTAAATCAGGAAGAACCTACTACATCCTGTGCCATTTTGGGATCACTCCAAGCTTTAAAAACATTTTCTTTATATAAGCCTAAATTTGCTTCTCTTCATCTTCTGTCTCTTGTTCCTCTTTCTGCCTTTTGTGTCTCAGTAGAATATATTTAATCTCCCTTGCCTGTGACACAGCCCATCAAAGAATGTTAGAATAAGATTAGAGGTGGCAAGAAGCGTGTGTTCTAAGACTCCTCCCACTTCTGGCATTCTGTGTTCTAAGATCCCTCCCTTCTCTGGTATTTTGTACTTTAAGGCTTCTTCTAGGTCTGAAATCCAATGTTCTAAGGATCTTTCAATACCTCGCATTCTATGTTTTTTTTTTTAAATAATGCTGTCTTTTATTTTTTCAGGTATGTACATAAAATTATTTTAAACATTCCTATTTTAAAATTTTGAGTAGCAAATTCCCTCTTTTTCTCCCTTTCCTCATTATGGAGAAGGTGAGAAATTTGAAAGAAGTTATATATGCATAGTCATGCAAAGCAAATTTCCATATTAGCCATGTTGTAAAAGAAAACACAGACAAAAAAACCCTAAGAAAAACAAAGTTTTAATATAGTTTACTTCCATCTGCATTCAGACTTCATCAGTTCTTTGTCTGGATTGCATTTTTTCATCATAAGTCCTTCAGAACTCTCTTAGATCATTATATTTTTGAGAATAGTGAAGTCAGTCACAGGGGATCATCATACAATATTGCTATTACTATGTACATTGTTCTCCTGATTCTGCTTAATTCATTTTGCATCAATTCATGTAAGTCTTTCCAAGTTTTTCTGAAAGCATCCTGCCCATCATTTTTTTATAGCACAATAGCATTCTATCACAAGTATATACCAAAGTTTTCTGTCATTTCCCAGTTGATGGGCATCCCTTCCATTTCAAATTCTTTGCCACTACAAAAAAAAAAAACCTGCTATAAATATTTTTGTATATATAGTTCCTCCTCCCTGCCTTATTTTTCTTCTTAAGATCTCTTTTAAATAGAGATGCAGTGGACAGCTGGGTGGTGCAGTGCATAGAGCACCAGCCTTGAAGTCAGGAGGACCTGAGTTTAAATCTGACCTCAAACACTTAACACTTCCTAGCTGTGTGACCTTGGCCAAGTCACTTAACCCCAATTGCCTCAACAACAACAACAAATAAATAAATAAATACAGACGCAGTAGTGCTATTGCTAAGTTAAAGGCAATGGGGTAGCTAGATGGCACAGTGAATAGAGCACCTTCTCTGGACTCAGGAGAACCTGGGCTAAAAAGCATACATAATTTGATAGCCCTTTGGGCATAGTTCCAAATTGCTCTAGAGAATGGTTGGATCAGTTCACAATTTCATCAACATTGCATTGGTATCCCAATTTTTCTTTTGTTTTGTTTGCATAATATTTTCCACAATAACATTAAAAGCATGTTTAATAATCATTTAAAATTTTTTTGAATTCTAAATTCTTCCCCTCTTTACTTCCCTTCATCTCTCCTATTGCTCCTAATATTAAACCAGACTTGAATTCCTCATATAAATACTACCTGGTCATAGTGCATGATCTTTGTGGTATACTAGTATAATCTCCTTACTAGCATTTTATTTAATTTTTTTTGCATCAGTATTCATCAGGGAAAATAGTCTATAGTTTGTTTTTACTCTTCCCAGTTTAGGTATCAACACCTGTTGTGAAAAGAATTTTGTAGAACTCTGTTTCTATTTTTCCAAATAATTTATGTAGTATTTAGAATTAATTATTTTTAAAATGTTTAGTAGAATTTGCTTGTGAATTCATCTGGTCCTGGAGATTTTTTTTCTCAGGGATCTCATTGATGGCTTATTCAATATTTTTTCCTAAGATAAAAATATTTAAGCATTGTATTTCCTCTCATTAATTTGGTTGATTTACATTTTTTGTAAATATTCATCCATTTTACTCAGATTGTTAGATATATTGACATATAGGGCAAATTAACTCCTAATAATTACTGTAATTTCCTCTTCATTGGTGGTGAACTCACTCTTTTCATTTTTGATATTGCTAATTTGGTTTTCTTCTTTTCTTTAATTAAATTCTTTAATTAAATCAAATTAACCAATGGTTTATCTATTTTATTGGTGTTTCTTTCCCCATAAAACCACCTTTTGCTTTTATTTATTATTTCAATGGTTTTCTTGCTTTCAATTTCATTAATCTCTTCTTTGATTTTCAGAGTTCCTATTTTAATGTTTAATTGGAGATCTAAAATTTATTTTTTTCTATTTTTTTTCATTTACATACTCCTCGATTGATTCATTGGTCTGCTCTTTCTTTATCTTTATTGATGTAAGAATTTAAAAATGTAAACTTTTCCCTAAGTTCTGCTTTGGCTACATCACATAAGTTTTGGAATATTGTCATTCTTTTTAATGAAATTTGTCACTATTGATTAGAGAAATGCAAATTAAAATAATTTTGAGGTACCACTTCTCACCTATCAGATTTGCTAATATGACAGAAAAGCAAAATGATAAATGCTAGAGAGGATGTGGGAAACTGAAACCCCAATACATAGTTGGTGGAGTTGTGAACTGATTCAACCATTCTAGAGAACAATTTGGAACTATGCCCGAAGAATTATGTAACTGTGCATTCCCTTGGATCTTAAGTATTGACCTTTACTAAGTCTGTATCCTAAAGTGATCAAAAAAAAAGGCAAAAAACCCTACATGTATCAAAAATATTTGTAGCAGCTCTTTTTGTGGTGTCAAGGAATTAGAAATTGAGAGGATGCTCATCAATTAATTGGAGAATGACTGAACAAATTGTGAATATATGAATATAATGTAGGAAATGATGAGCAGGCAGATTTCAGAAATATCTGGAAAGATGTACATGAACTGATGCTGAGTGAAGTGAGCAGAACAGAGAAAACATTATACCCAATAACAGCAGCATTTGCAATAGTAATCAACTTTGCTCTTCACAGCAATGTAATGATCTAAGCCAATTCCAAAAGATTTGTGGTGGAAAATTCTCTCCACATCCAGAGAAAGAATTATGGAGTCTGAATGAAAATCAAAGCAAACTATTTTCACTTTTTTTCCTTTCTTATGGTTTTCCACTTTTGTTCTGATTCTTCTTTCACAAGATGACTAATGTGAAAATATGTTTAAGGTGATTGTACATTTATAACCTATATCATATGGTTTGCTGTCTTGGGGAGGGTAGAGGGGAGTGAGGGAAGGAGAAAAAAATTGGAACTCAAATCTCATAAAAATGAATCTTTTGTGTAATTGGAAAAAATACAATTAAGAAAGAAAAAAGAAAAAGAAATTTTTGTTTTTATAATTTATTCTTTGACCCACTCATTCTTTAGAATTAGATTGTATAATTTCTAATGAAATTTTATTCTATGTATCCACAACTCTTTATTAAATGTAATTTTTATTGCATTATAATTTTAAAATGATGTATTTAATATTTCTGCTTTTCTATATTTGGTTGTGAGGCTTTTACGACCGACTCCAAGGTCAATTTTTGTGTAGGTGCCATGTACTCCTGAATAAAAAAATTATATTCACTTCTATTTTCATTCAATTTTCTGCAGAAAGCTATTATATCTATTTTTTTTCTAAAATTCTATTCATCTCCTCAACTTTTTCTTTCTTTCTTTTTCCTTCTTCCCTCCCTCCCTTTCTTTCTTTCTTTCTTTTTGTCAGCACTTAATTTTGTTTTTAAAAAACCATCCCACTACAGTCAACTCATATCAGTGGCCTTTGTTTATGTACATCACTTCTGACTGCCATAATAATTATAAAATTCTTTGGACTTGCAAGTAATGGCTTCCCATGGAAGAGTGTAAGCAGTTTAACCTTGAATCCCTTATGATTTCCCTTTCTTGTTTACCTTGTTTACCTCTTGAATCTTGTATTTGAAAGCCAAAATTGTTTTTCTGCTCTGGTCTTTTCATCAGGAATATTGGAAATATTTTCTCTATTTCTTGAATATCCATCTTTCCCCTCGAAGCATTATACTCAGTTTTCCTAAGTAGGTTAATCTTTTTTTTTTTAATTTAACTCTCATTCCTTTCCTTTCTGGAAATATCACATTTTGAACCCTCTACTTCTTTAAGATAGAAACTGCTAAACTTTGTGTTGTTCTGATTGTAGCTTCATGATGTTTGAATTATTTTGGCTGCTTGCAATATTTTGTCTTTAACTGGGGAGCTCTGGAATTTGGCTATAATATTCATTGAAGTTTTCATTTTTGGATCTCTCTTAGAAAGTGATCAGTAGGGGTAGCTAGGTGGCACAGTGGATAGAGCACAAGCCCTGAAGTCAGGAAGACCTAAATTCAAATTTGGTCTCAGACACAACATTCCCTTGCTATGTGACACTAGGCAAGCCACTTAACCTCAATTGCCTCAGAAAAAAAAAAAAAAAAAAAAAAAAAGAAAAAGAAAAAGAAAGTGATCAGTGGATTCTTTCAATTTCCATTTTACTTTCTGTTCCTAGGATATCAGAGCAGTTTTTCCTGATAATTTTGTGAGAGATGCTGTCCAGGCTCTTTTTTTTTTTATAAAGACTTTCAAATAGTCTAATAATTCTTAAATGATTTTCCTCAGCCTATTTTCCATGTCATTTGTTTCTTCCAATGAGGTAATCAACATTTTCTTCTATTTTTTCATTATTTGATTTTGTTTTATTGTTTCTTGATGTCTTTTGGAGTTAGGAAGCTTCCACTTGCCCAATTCTAATTTTTGAGGGATTATTTTCTTCAGTGAACTTTTGTGCCCCACCTTCCCCAGTTTGGCCAATTCTGCTTTTTGAGTTTTTCTCTTCAATGGATTTTTGTGCCTCTTCTACCAGTTGGCCAAATCTGTTTTTCAAAGAGTTATTTTCTTCAGTGTTTTTTGTGCCTCCTTTACCAAGCTGTTGACTATTTGAACATTTTTTCCTAGCATTATTCTCTTTTCTTTTTCCCAATTCCCCCCTCTACTTTTCTTATTTGCTTTTTAAAAATTCTTTTTGAGCTCTTCTAGGAATTCTTTTTTTGGGGTTTGCGACCAGTTCATATTTTTCCTTTGAGGCTTTGAACATAACTGTTTTGATTTCATTGTTTTTCTCTGAGTTTGTGTTTTTATCTTTCTTGTCACCATAATGACTTTCTATGCTCATGTTTTTTTATTATTATTATTTCTTTGCTCATTTTCCCAGCCTAGTTCTTGCCTCTTCAGTATTTATTAAAGTTGGGTTCTGGTTCTGGGGTGGAAAATGCACTTCCCAAGTTTCAGGTTTTTTGTGTTGCTGTTTATAAAGCTAGTTCTAATGGGGAGGAGGTCTGTAAGTTTTTAGTTCTTCTAAGGTGGTATAATCTAAAGAGAGGCATGGTCCCTTCTTCCCTGGCTTGAGCTCTTTTCCACCCTGGAGCTGTGATCAGAGTCCCCATTTCCCTAGAGCCACTTTCTCTAGTGTTTCTCCTTGCTCTGGGACTGTTACCTGGAACTGTATATATGGGTAATGCAACAGAGTTGTGCCCTCAGTGCCCCCAAAGGGTCCCCTATAATCTCCTTTTGACTAATTATCTCTTCCCCTCAACCCCCAAATAATCCTGCTGCTGACCTTGTGAGGTATTGCCTGTGCTGTACTGCACTCCACTATCATCCCAGCGAGACAGACTTTTCTTGCCCACCTTCTAAACTGTCTTGGGATGGAAAATTGTTTCAACCCAACCTCTTGCTGGTTCTGCCACTCCAGAATTCATTTTGAGGAATTATTTTAAAGCTGTTTGGAGGGTAACTTGGGAGAGCTTAGGTGAGTTCCTGCCTGTATTCTGCCATCTTGGCTCCATCCCATCCCATTCTATGTCCTAAGGTTCATTCCATTTCTCAAATTCTATGTTCTGAAAGCCCTCCCATCTCTGACATCTTGTAATTTCTAGGGGCAGTTACTTTTTTTCCCTGGACAACTATAGATGACCCTAATCTTCCTTAGATGCTTATTCTTGCTATTTTTAACTAAATCAAGTAGGGGTTCCTTTCCTTCCCTCATTTTCCTTCTGGGGATAGCCAAGTAGTGTTTTATTGGTCATTTCAGTTTTGTGAAAATGTTTGTGACAAAATATACTGATGCTTTTCATCTTCACCAATAACAGGAAAGGGGCCCCAGACTTGTGGTTTCACTAATATAGAGAGGTCCCAAGTGAGTAAACTCTCCACAAGTGGGTCAATACTTTGTCTTTAGTATATAGTCTTAGAGTGCTGCCTGGAACATTGAGAAGGTAAGTTATTTACCTCAGGATCACAAAACTAGTGAGTCTGAGAGGCAGACCTTGAACTCAGGTCTTCCCGATTCTTTATCCATAAGTCTCCCTGGCTGACACTTGATGCAGCATCCATTTCAGACAATTGATCAGATAATTGTTTGAAAAATCACTCAGTTTGATTACCCTGCTCAGATAACCACAGCCCAAGATCCTGAATAACTCAGTTTTCAAATTTGTAAAATAGAGCTAACCCTACTAAGAATTTTCGTTATAATTTGTGTTGCTGCTGCTGTTCAGTCATGTCTAATTCTTTCTGACTCCATTTGGGATTTTCTTGGCAGAGATACAGGAGTGGTTTACCATTTCCTTCTCCAGCTCATTTGACAGATGAGGAAACTGAGGTAAGCAGGGATAAGTAACTTGCCCAGAATCACACACCTAGTAAGTGTCTGAGATTAAACTTGAACTCATGAATATGAGTCTTTCTGACCTCAGGTCTGGCACGCTAACCATTGTGCCATCTAATCTTAATCTAGACCCAATTCCAATCCTTACTCTAAGGTTGATCCTAAAATGAACTCAAGAGGCAGCTATTATCATAAATGGAGAACTGGCCTCATGATCAAAAAGTTCAAGATCCATCTCAGATATAAACTAGTTGTGTGATCCAGGACAACTCAATTAATACCTTGGTACCTCAAGAAATTCTCTAAGAGTAGAAATTTCAGAGAAATGACTAATCTGTGTTGGTACAGGTCTCCCTAGGACAATGAAATGTGATTCTTCCTCACTCTCCCCCCCCCAAGAAAAACCCAATTGCTTTTGCAATTGCAAAAAAAAAATCTTAGCTTCATTTGACAAATATCAGGTAGTATGAGATAGGAAAAAGCATCAGAAGATTTGAATTGTAATTCCTGAGTCTCCTAATATAAGTTTATGATGGTGTAGCCTTCCTTTTCTGGGCTTTAGTTTTCTCATCTCTAAGGTAGAAGAGGTTGCCTCAGGTTCTTTCCAATGCTAAATGATATGAGAAAATTGAGGAAAGATGAGGTGACTTATGTGAAGTAAAACAGTTTCCAAATTCTAGAGGAAGAAGGAAGTCTTAGATCTCCCTAGTCTAAGCTTAGCAATGACTTGGCAGTACAGGGACTTTCAATTCAGTTCAGCTGTTGACAAGCTGTGTGACCTCAGGCAAGATATTCTGCTTCTCTGAATCCCATTTGCCTCATCTTTCCAATGAAAGGGTTGCACTAGATGGTCTCTAAGGTAACTTTTCAGTACAAAATAAAGGAGAATGGAAAGGAACCTTAGAAGCCATCTAACTGAAAGCTGCCATTTTACATAGGAGAAAATAGTCTCAGAAGGGTGAAAGGATGCCTAACGTCACACAGCTAAGAATTCAAAGAATTGGGACACATAGCTCCTCTAGCTCTAAGCACTGTGAATTCCTCAGACTAGCTACCTTGTAATCTCTGAATCCTAAATCCCAACCCTTTCCACAATCTGAAATCCAATCCTAAACCTTCTGCTAATCCTAAAAGTAACACTAACCCAATGTCTAATCCTCAGTCTCTCTTCCATCCTAAATTTCCTCCCTACATTAATTATCCAGACTTTGCTCCCTTCTTTCTCACCTATTTTGTAATCTTAGCCTAATTCCATACCAGAACCTAACCCTAATCCCAACCCTTGCCCTAACCCTTTTTTACCCATGAAGATGATTCAAACCAAACTTTTAATCGCCATGAAGGGCTCAGAGTTTATGAGCATCATAGCTCCCATTGCTCCTGGTCATGGAAAGCCCCCCATCTGGATTTCCAGCCAGGCTAAGCTGCTAGAGTAGCAGCTCTAGTAGCCCCCAGATGCCCTCTCTCTCTCCCTAGCCCCCCAGCTTCCCTTCTAAGCTTCAGGGACTGGCACCTTTCTTAAAAGCAGCTGTGAGAGGGTGCATTTCTGTGTGGTTCTCAAAAGCCAGCTTGGTGGGTGTTTTCAACAACTCTCCAGAAATTCCACTGGGGAAATGGAATGTGCTCACCCCCTGGGCTCTTTTCCAGCTTGCAATCTGCTACTTCTTTGCTCTGGTTGACTGGAGGGAAGATGGGATCACCTCCTTTATTTTCAGGCAGCTGTTCTGGATCTGAGTGCCCTAAGAAAAGGGGCAAAAACTCAATGTTTTCAAAAACTTGCTGAAATTGTCCTGAATTTTGTGCAACAGTGATGGAATAGAATTTTTTTTAAAGGAAGGGATCTCAGAAAATAGATTGGGGGCATGGAATGTCACAGCTGTGACATATGATGTGCCTAAGAACATAAAATGTTAGTTGTCTTCGAGAGCTCAAAGAGCATAAAATATCAGAGCCTTAGAGAGCTGGGACAGCCTTTAGAACAATGAATGTCAGAACTGGGAGGGCTTCTAGAACCCCAAATGTCAGAGCTTGGGAGCAGCCTTAAAGTATAGAATATTAAAGCTGGGAGGGCCCTTAGGATATAGAATGTCAGAGTTGCTAGGGGCCTTAGAACAGGTAATGTTACTATCGAAAGGGGCTTCAGAACCCAGAATGTCAGAACTGGGAAGGGCTTTGGAAAAGAGAATGTCAACAGGATGAATTTGTCTAGCAGGTCCACTACTTTCTCTACTCCCAATTTTATCTTTTCTTTTCTTCTAGATCTGAGTCACCTAATGTTTTCCCTTTGCCAGTATTGGATAAGTCATTAATTTCTTAGTGTAAATTAATTTAATGTGATAACAACATCTGCCTAGAGAGAAACCCAAAGGTACTCAACCAGAATGGCAGGATTTGGGACACATTGGCCTTTAGTGGAGATCTTTTCTGGAGGAGGGTGCTTTCCAGTGATCCCCCAACAATACTGTGAGGCCCTCTTTGACTTTTGCTGAGGGTCAGACCAGAGTCAATGAATGATCTTTTCCCATACAAGTTAGCATTTTTCTTTTTTTCCTGGAGTCCTCTCTCCCAATAAGAGAGAGTGTAAAAGGTTCCCTTGTATTTCTCCCTCCTCCACCCAGTGTATAGTGATGTATGTATCGACAGAGCCTAAACTGACCCACATAAGTGAATCCCATAAAAGAGACAAAACCTTTTTTTAAAACTAGGTTTGATGGAAGTCGTTTAAAAAAAAATCTCTCATATTTGCCCTGCCTTCTCAAAGACTATTAAATAGGGCAATATGGTAACCTTTTCTTGAAGACTCAAGGTCACATTTATAAACATCTACTATAATTCAGTGCACCAAGCCCCAGCACAGTTCTATGTCTTCCTTTGAGTATGTCTGTGTTCTCTGCCCCTGCCAGGGTGCTGTCACTTCTTGATGATTTATGTTGGCCCCTAAAACCCTCTCCACCCATTTGTTATCGCATATTAAGTGAGAATGAGCATCTAAGAATTTGACTTTAGTTCAGCAACTTCCCAAGGACAATGGGAAGGGATCCAGTGGTCTTTTCCCCTATTCCCTTTCTGTTTTAGGGTTGTGTGCTGGAGAGACCTGATCTTGCTTCTATACCATTGGCCAGAAGAGTGAGGTCTTAATGAAAGTCCCTGCTAATCTCTAGCTTCCTTCCAAGAAATGTTTACTTTCTCCACAAAGCTCTTTCTGATTTTTCCCGTTATTAGCACACTCTCTCAAGAAATAACTTTGTATTCACTTTGTTTATACTTTATAACTACTTCTGTTTGTAATTTGTGTAAACTGCCCCCCAGCCCGGCTGTGGGAGGGAAAGGGAAAGTTCAGGCATTTTTTGAGAGGGATGCTATCTTTAAGATCTCTTCAATGTCCCTTTTTTGTGGGTTGACTTCCTCCATTAGAATGTAAGCTCCTTGAGGGCAGGAACTTTTTTTTTTTTTTTTAATTTGCATTTGTTTTTTCCAGAGCTCAGCCCAGTGCTGTGTACTTTTGGTAGTTGTCCCTCGTTCTTGAAGGGGACCAAAATGCATCACTGTGTTAGAGTCGAGTTACAGTGTGTCTAAATGTGGCTGATAGGACCAATATGGTCTGGAAATGCTCTGCCACAGGTTGGACACAAAGAATCCCTAGAACATTTGGAGTAGATTCTCTCACTTTGTGCATCTGCAGTTTCTTTTGGACTAATTCAATTCTGCTTTGCTCATAGAGCACAGCCCCTTCTCTGATGATCGTACTCCATGATGGGCAGTCCTGTGCCAGCATCTCCCATGTCATATAATTGATTCTACAGTTCTTAAGAGAGACTAGAGGGACAACTAGGTGGCGCAGCTCTGAAGTCAGGAGGACCCAAGTTCAAATCTGACCTCAGACACTTAACCTGCCTAAGTTGTGTGACCTTGGGCAAGCCCCAATTGCTTCAGGAAAATAAAAAAACAAAACAAAAACAAAAACACAAAAACCCTTGAGAATGTCCTTGTGTGCACATAGTAAGTGGTTTAATATATGCCTGTTGGCTTTTTGACTAGCACCAAGTCCAGGGCCTGAAACATAATAGACTGGCAATAAACTGCTGAATTTATATAAACTGATAGTCCTTTCTTGGGTATGTAAGCACCAGGGGAAGTAAAGTAACTGATTTTTAAGAACAGCAAAGCCAGTTTTAGTGAGATAGCTTGGAGATTGGTACCCCATCTCTGATGTGTGTCCCTGATGTCTCCATGGCAGGGTCCTTTTAATAGATCAGTGCCATGGATTACACACTCACTCACTAACTCACACACACACACACACACACACACACACACAGAGTCATATTGCAAGACCACAATAAATACATCAAGCCTTCAAAGTGGCTTTTAATTTATTTTTTTTTAATGTATAACAGTTATGCCTGAGTTACAAGGAAACACCTACAGGCAGCAGGTAGGAAAGCAACCGGCAGCTTCTCTTACTAGTCTACTACTCCATATAGCTGAATAAATTATGGTGCGATTATATTTAGACACACGTTCTCCCGGACACACTTTCTGCACGCCTCCCGCGCACACGTGCACACACGTACTCGCTCTCACATGTAGGGAAATGGTTATGACTCAAACACAGAAGCAAATGATTTCGCAGATACTAGCAAGAAGGAATGTTCTATATCACTAGCAGATATGTCCCGGGTAGGGGAGGTGGCTGTGTTAGAAGCATTAAATACACAAATGTCTCTGAGCAGCGAGGTGCCACGGTTGAAAGGAGGTGGCTAGAGTCCCCCCCTCCCCCTCAATTTGGTCTTGGGTTGGCACCCCTAAGGATGGGCAGAGAGAAGATATATCTGCTCCCCAGAATGTCCAAAATGTGGGGGTAAGGAGAGAGTATCGTTCCAAGAGAGAGGGCCCAGAGAGTGTCCTTGAGTCATTAAAAAACATGATGCTTGAGATTTCTGGGGGCAGAGAGGTTTTCAAGGGTCAGTTCACGGGTGGCCCATCTTGTGGCTGCTGCTGCTGAAGTCAGACTGGGTGTCTGTCACCCAGATCCCATCTGATCCTGGACCTAAGCCCCAAACTGACTTTCTTTCTCATTTCTTCTTCTGGGCGAATCTCTCCAATTTTTTTTCTCTTATCCCCCCTCTGCGCCCCCGCCTCTGTTTCCCCATTTCCTCTGGTCCCATTATGTTTCTCTGGTGAGGAAAGAGAACAGGGGAATAAACAAATGGGCATTTTTTTAAAAGCAAGCAAACAGTGTCTGGTTCTCAGTTCTTCACACATGAATGTCTTTTTCTTTTTCTTTTTTCTTTCTTTTTTTTTTATAGCAAGGGAGGAAAATCAAAGGAAGGGAACAGGATGAATCCCAATGGATCCTGGAATGTATCTTTTCAAACACACAATATGCAGATCTCTACAGGTGGCCCCGTGGTACTAGCACGTAACTCACTGTGGGATGGGAGGGGGGATAAGGAGGGTTGTCTTTTCAGTATCAAAAACAAAACAAAAACAAAACAACAAAAACATTCTATAAACAAACAGCACATCACCAAGTTTCGAGCTAATGTACAATGAGCCTCAGAGGGGCGACCCCTGAGGAAGGGTAAATAGCTAGTTGCAATCAGACAGGGATAAGTAAGTTTCTTATTTCTCTAAGGACTCTATTTACAGTGATAGTTGGAGAGGGTGGCCTTTGGGATTTTTCCAAACCACCTGGAATGCATGCCTTCATAATAAGACTTCAATGAACCTGCTTGACTGCTCGTCTCAGATCTTTTGAGGCTTCTTACCTCTTATTTTCTCTAGTGAGAAGGCTGCCCACTAATATGAGGGACCGGTTTACATAGAAGGGATCCTCAATTCTTTCTTTCCCCCTTCCAAACAGATATACATACACAGGGCATGGTGAAACACCAGATGGGAGTCAACAAGAAAGGGTCTAAGGGAATATATCTTTTATCCCCAAGAGAGGAGATTTGGGGAGCCCAGAGGGAGTGGAGTTCACTGAGAAATGGCTTATCTGGGATCTGGAGATGCTTTAGGTATTGGGCGTTCAGTTTTAAGTTTGGGAAGAGGATTTGCGGGGAAGTGAGTTGGTCCTGGTCATGGAATGTTACTTCTTGAAGGCTGGAGCTGGCGGAGCTTCAGTTACCCTGTTTCTGAGAAAACACACAAAGGAACGGATCAGAAGTGGTCTCTGTAAACATAACCAAGCCATCAGCAGAATGCAATCTCTAGTAGAAGGAATGCTTGTTCAGGAAATGTCTCTGAAGACCAAAGTTAGGCTGAAGGAAGGACCTTCTGGTTGTAACAGTTAGTAAATCCTGGAAAGATGCGGCATCTTCTTCTCCCCAGGGCTTGAAGAAAAAAGACATCACTGGGGATGTCAAAGGCTGGATCTTTTCCAGGCCTAGAGTCTCACTGTGATCTCTGACCCTCAAAGGAGTGATCTATCTGACTGTATCCAGCCATCCTGGTGATACTCCTAGGTCAACCTCCAAGTCTGAAGTTAGGAAGTCAGTTGCTATTTGTCATGGTGGAAATACCCACGGGAGTACTCTTCCTATCTTTCCTCCAACTTCCCAGGAATGGCCTGAGGTCTGTATTTCAATAGGCCGTGCTCTCTGGGAACTTCTCACTAAACAAGGAGAAAAAAAGGAATCTAGAGAAGAGGTACCCGGGAAGCTTCTCATCATCCTGATGATCACCCAAGACCACATGGGCCCAGTCCTTCCGAATACCATGATGGGGCCTCCCGGCAAGTTGATAATGAAGATGACATGATGATAAAAATGAGGATGAAATAACTTCCATGTCTACAATGCTGCAGGGTTTACAAAGCGCTTTCCTCACAACATCCCTGTGAGGTAGGTAAAACAAGTGTTATTATCTCCATTTTACAGATGGGGATCACAGGATCTGATTGAAAGCTAGAAGGGACCTTAAGGATCCTTCAATCCAATGTTTTCCCTTTGCAGATAAAGAAATTGAGTCCCAGAGCTGTTCGGTAACTCTGAGCATCGATTTCAGAGAAGTTGAGTGATTTGCTCCAGATCACACAGCAGAGCCAGAGCCAGAGCTCAGATTTCTACATCCAAGTCTGCTACACCATAGTGAAGATTATGGAGGATGGGAAAAAAATGAAAGCTAAAAATGGTGATGCAGCTGGAGATGATGCCAGAAAGAGCCAATAGAAGCCAGGAACCTTAAACTTACTCCCCAAAGGTTATAACTTTCAAAGGAACAGGGAGTGGGGTGAACTTTTAGAAGTCCCTTAAAGGCAGGAGAAAGCAATCCTTGGAGGCCAGGAGAATCCCATGTCAATGATGTCAGTCTTACTTCAGTCTAGCTCTGATGGTCTCAAAATACAGCTCTGGCTATGACGAACCTGATGAAGGTACCCAGTGGGTGCCCTGGGCAGAGATGCCCACGTGTCTGAATAATTGACCTTGAGGCTTCCCACTTCCTTCGTATTGGGAGTTGTTGCTTCAGGGTTGGGTAGGGACTCCATCCCCGTCCCACTTAAATGTTAAGAGACACCAGGGAGCTGATTTCTTCAGGGATCGGGTGGCCACTATTCATTTAACAGGAAAGGAAAGTACTTGGTATGACTGCTGAGGAGTTCAGGAGTTTCAAAAATCCCTTTTATAGGGCTTTTTAATCATGTCAGAGGCCCCATTCATGCCTGTTAAGCTTTCTTGGTAGGTCAAAGGCATAGGCAAGGCAATTCTCGATGGGAATCAAGAGACCAAAAGAAGGAAGGATCTTTATGGGGAAAGATGTGGGCTCCTGCTGAAAAATGATTGGTGAAGTCTGCTGAGGATTGGGGCTTCAAGTGTGTACAAGTGTGACCTCGAGTAAGCCCACTGGACTCACGAGACAGAGTCAATCGTGACAAAGAAAAGTATTTTCTCATCTGCCCACTCCCTCTCCACTTCCCCACACAGGGAGACAAGTCTACAGCCCAGAGTTCTCTTCTTGGCCTTCTGTGCACCTGTCCAGCTGGTCAGTTACTCAGGCACGATCAGGTCTGGTCTGGTCTAAACAAAGCATAACCCCCCCCCCAACTTTGCTGGAGGGGCTGAAGTGCTCTTTGTATCTGATGACATCATAGAAATCAGCAAACCAGCGCTGGGAAAGGTCAGAACTGGGAGGTCAGAGCTTCAATCCAGAGCCTTTACCCTCCTACTTAGAGTTTCCAGGTACAATGACTTCAAGTACCAATGACTTGGCTAAGGTCCTACTCTTCTAAGTGCCTTTCATTTTCTGAATGGTCAGGACCTTTGCCCTCTCTTGTATGTCAGAACTTGCCTCATCTGCCCCTGTGGGACTGTGAGTGCCAGGGATGCAAGCCCACTGAAGTTTCCTTTAAGCTCAAAGTCTCTCCTTGGCCTTCTCACCACCTGCTCCTGAAGAGGGCATGCCCCAACATCCCATGGTAGCCATAACCAGCTCAGGTCTCTTTCCTCAACTGGGCAGCTCCCTCCCCTCAGTCTATTCTAACCTCTCTGCCAAAGTCCTAGTGTCGGAAGACTTAAAGGATTTGGGTTTTGGTCATGCTTGTTCACATAGGTCATCAGCTTGGGAAAGAGAGAAGTGTGTCCAGTTGGGATCTAAGTGCCTTCTCCCTTCACCCCCAAGGCCCTCCTGGTCAAACTATCTTTATGGCAGGGTGCCACCTTGGGGACAGTCAACCTACTACCCCCTTATTCTAATGTGGACTCCAAAGGTTCACAGGATTGGGAACTAGAAGGGGACCTTAGAGGTCATCGAGTCTTGATTCTTCACTTTCCAGATGATGAAATTGAGACTCAGAGATCAGAAATCACTTAACCAAAGTCACATAGATCATAAGTGGCAGTGTCCCTCTGACTCTGAATCTAGTGTTCTTTCCACCACTCCAAGAGCTCCAGGATCCTATCCCTTTGGAACTATCTTGCCTGCTGCATCCTCTGTGAGGGGAAGCATTTATAAAGTCTATACATTTGAAGTGAAGAGAAGGGCCTTGAATGAGAGAGAAATCTTATAGAAGTCATAATTCAGTTTGGGTTCTACCCATTGCTTAAAGCAAGGTTGAGGTTGGAGGCAGGGGGTTAAATCAGTCCAGTAATCCAGCTGGGATTAAGATTGGGATCAGGAAGCAGAGGGGGGTGCTGGAGGAGGGACTGAAATTGTATCTTTCATGGTCTATGGTCACAGATTTTTGCCAGAGATTGATGGCATTGGAAGAGACCGGAGCTTATTGGTCCCACTTCCTCAGATGATGCATCAGAAGATCTAGGGGAATGGTTTAGGACTTGGGGTGAGAGAGGCACAGGGATAAGTATAGGATAGGCTGGCAGGGATAGTGGGGGTATAGGAGTCAAGGATCTGGGAGAGGGGCCTTAGGGCTTTAGTATGCTTGACCCGTTTCTACAGGCAGGAGCCCCAGCACAGCTGAGTGCTCTCCCAACTTCATCCGACGCTGTGTGGACAGGCTCACGTTCTTTGCCAGATAGTCAACAGCAGCTAAGAAAAAAAAGGGGAGAGAAAAACATTTAGAAATTGATATTCTTATCTTATTTTTTTATCCTATTCATCTAAGCTTCAATTTTTTAATCTGTCCAACCATCCATCTCCCCCCCCACACACACACATATACATGTCCATCTATCCATCCCTCTTTCCCTTCTTCTCTCCCTCCATTTCTCCATTAATCCAGTCATCCATCAATCAGTCTACTGTGTCACATAAAAGATGTCATAAGATATTTGAAAGGCTAATTCATGGATAAGGGGTTAGACTTGTTCTGCTTGACCTCTGAAGGCAGAATCAGGAACAATGGTAGAACTTGCAGAGAGGTAGATTAAAGCTTGATGTCAGGGGAAATTTTCCTAATAATAGAAACTGTCTAAAAGAGGAGTAGGCTACCTCAGGAGGCAGGAGTTCCTTTTTATTAGAGGCCTTGCAGTCAAAGTTGAGTAATTAGTTGTTGAGAAAGGTATAGAGGAGAGAACTGTATGATTTTGTAACTCTAACAACCATCCATCCATTTGACCATCCAACTGTCCATCCATCCATTCATTATTCAATTCATCTGTATCTCCATCTGTTTGCCCACCCATGCATACATCCATTCATCCATCCATCTACCCATCCACCCATTTGCCCATCCATCCATTTACCCATTCATCCATGCATCTGTGCATCCACACAAACATCCATCCATCCACCCACTCATCCATCCATCCATCCATCTATTCCTCGAGTCCTCTATCCAGTGAAAGCTTATTGAACCCATAATCCATGCTTAACATTGTGTTAAGCATGATGGGGAATGCAAAACAAAACAAAACAGACCCTGACAGAGACCCTGCTCAAGAACTCTGCAATTTAATTGAGGAGACAAGATGGAAAGAGGGAAAAGTTAAATACTGATTCAATAAACTCTTGACAGCCAATATAAAGTGGCGATTTTGAGACATAGAAATACACAAGAGGGAGCGATCTTTGTGACTGGGGTTGTCATGAGACCACTGATGGAGAGAAGTCATCTCAGAGGACTTTGAATGATGAATGCGACTTGGATATGGGGAGGATGGACAGGCATTCTAGGTACTACATGAATACTCCATGAGTAAAAGTTCAGAGAAAGAATAAGCATGATTTTGGTACGTTTGATCCTCACATTTTGCAGATGAAAACCTGAGGTCAAGAGAAGTTAAATAATTTGCTTAAGATCAAACAGGTGGTAGAAATCAGAATTTGAACCCAGGGTCCTCTGGCTCTAGATTCAATGTTCTTTTTATTGTATAAAACTGTCTCACATCTTTTAAAATACCCAGACATTCATAGGAGATGGAGATCCAGAAAAAGAGGGAGGGATTAGTAAAAATCCCAAGACCTTGAGTGTTTATACACAAAGTATAGAGAATCAACAACATTAATTATGGGTCCTGATACAAGGCAACAAATTTGATTGCTGTCAGTCAACTAGAATTTATTATGTGCTTACTATGTGCCAGGCACTATGCTTAGTGTCAGGGTACAAAGACAGGCAAAAGGCAGTTCTCAAGGAACTTGGACTCCTCAAGGAGTTCCCAGACTAAGTCTCATAATTATAACATATTTGTTGGCATGAGAGCAAAGATTGAAAGGTGGCTCCTAAAGGATATACTTGAAGAGGTAAGAGGTAGGAGGACTGGTAAAGGTGTAGGAGGTAGGGAGGAGGTCATGGAGTAAAATTATCTATCCAAAAAAGTATACTATGTGAAGAAATCTAAGAATTGAAGTGGCAAGGCATGTTGGAGAGCATTTGTTTAAAGATCAAAGGAAGTACAAACAAAAGGGAATTTATTGTTGGAGTCCACTACAGACCACTAAGTGAGAAAGAGAAAATCGATGAGGAATTTGGGAAACAGATATCAAGCCTGGTACAGAGGCATGAAATAATAAGGATGAGGGACTTCTATGATCCAGACATCTGTTAAAGTTCTCTCTTAGTCAAAGGCAGAATAGTGAGCAATTTCTTGACATATCTTAGTAATAACCATTTATCCTTCCAAATGTGGAAGAACCAACAAGGAGAAATTCTATTCTTGATCTGATTCTCACCTACAGGGAAAAATTGGTAACTGGGATAGAAATGAGAGGAATATAGGAGGGAAGTGACCACTCCTTGCTAGAGTTTGTGATAGAGGAGAGAAAGACTAGGTATAATCTGACATGGGGGAGATTTAGGTATTTGAGGGAGAGAACATTTCAAAGGGTCCAGCAGAAGGACAGAAAGAGCAGATGGACCAAAATTCCATAAGGGGATGTTGGCTGAAGAGGCATGAAAAATTGCCAATTGTCAATATCAATTGACACTATTGGAAAAAATAATGATAAATGTTGGAGGGGATGTGGGGAAAATGGGATATTAATACATTGTTGGTGGAGTTGTAAACTGATCCAGCATGCTCCTTGATCCAGTCTGGATCCCAGAGAGATCATATAAAAGGAAAAAGGATCCACATGTGCAAAAATGTTTGTGGCAGCCCTTTTTGTAGTGGCAAGGAACTGGAAACTGAGTGGAAGCCCATCATTTGGAGACTGGCTGAATAAGTTATGGTATGTGAATGTAATGGAATATTATCTTTCTATAAGAAATAATGAGCAGGATGATTTCAGAGAGGCCTGAGGGATTTACATGAATTGATCCTGAGTGAAGTGAATAGAACCAAGAGAACATAGCAAAAAGATTATGTGATGATCAACTGTGATGGATTTGGCTCTTTTCAATAATGAGGTGATTCAGGGCAATTTCAATAGACTCGTGATAGAGACAGCTATCTGCATCCAGAGAAAGGACTGTGGAGACTGAATGTGGATCACAACATAGTATTTTCACTTTTGTTGTTGTTTGTTTGTTTTTCTTTCTCTTCCTCCCTTTTCTATCTGATTTTTCTTGGAAATATATTTAAAGGAATTGCACGTTTGACCTATATTTGATTGTTTGCTCTATAGGGAATGGAGGAGGAAGAGAAGGGAAGGAGAAAAATTTGAAACACAAGGTTTTGCAAGGATGAATGTTGAAAATTATCTTTGCATGTATTTTGAAAAATAAGAAGCTATTATGATTTTTAAAAATCTCATATAGCCTTGGACTGGATTTGGGGCATGCCTTGGGGAGTCTCAGCTATGCTTTCCCTTAGTCAGACCACATGTGGATGCATTATGGTCAGTTCTGGATCCAGATAGGACTTTGATAAACTGAAGACAAGCATGATAAAGCAGGACCCTGAATCGATGCTATAGGACAATTGATGGAAGTAACTGCAAAGGCTCAGTGTGGGGTAATGGTAGTTATCTTCAAGAACTCAAAAGCTGTCATATTCAAGAGATTAGATTTGTCCTTTTAATTAGAGGGCAGAACTAGGAATAATGATTTGGACCTACAGAGAGGCAAGATGAGGCTAGCTGTCAGAAAACTTTCCCTAACAGCTAAACTACTCCCAAATGAAATGGGCTTCCTTGAAAGATGGGGGGTCTCTCTTTCCTGAAGAGGGGTCTTCGAGCACAGGCTGGATGACCAGTAATCCATATTTTGCAGAGATTCTGAGTCAGGACTAGAGGTAGTTTCCACCCCTGAAATCTTGTGATTTGTGATTTTAGTTCAGTTTTGAAACAGTTGAGTTTGAGAAGGACAAGAGCTTTCTAGTGACCAGTTGGTGGTGATCCCATGAAGACCTGAAGGGGGAGCAGGGCAGAGAAGAAGGGTTGGGGTTCAGGAGCTGGAACTAAAGGAGAAACTACGATGAATCCTGACCTCCCCTGTCTTTTTCACTAAGCCAATCTTTTGAGGTTTACTCAAGATGCCCGCTCAGGGAAGCTTTCTCAGACTAAGCCACCCCCTACTGTGATCTTTCTCTGGCTCGAAGTCCTCCACATTCTCCTATATACAGTCTACTTCTCCCTGATTCCTAAAGTACTTAGCACCATGTTCTGCACACAGTGGTGCATCATAAATATGATTTAAATGAATGAATCTTTTCATATTCTCCTCTGCTTGTTTCATAGGATCTCCCAGAGCACAGGGATCCCGGTTGATCCTTCCCTGCCAACCCAGACAGCACCCTGTGAGCCCAGCCGAGGGTCCGGCTGAGGATCCACATGAGCTGTTGGATTCATGTCAATTGAGCTGGAATGACTTGGATGAATGTGACAACCACTGGACTTTTCCAAATCCTGGACCAACTTGAAGGACATCTAATCCTGAACCCATGGTGTGTCTCCCCCTTGACAGGGACGACAGGATGGGAACAGGAAGGGCAGGACTGTGACATTCCTCATTAGGGGCCTCAGTCAAACCTTCTCTCTGTCTCGTTGTCTCTCAATGTGTCTCTCCCTCTTCCTCTCCCTCTTTCCCTGGCTATAAACGCCTCAAATTAGATTAATCAGGAGTTGGCAGGAGATGCGGAGGGCCGGTGCCAGTGAGTAAACAAATCTCAGCCGTCACTGCCTCGTCAGCCTCCGGCCCCAAAGGAGGTCCCTTCTAGACACAAATTCTTATTAGACTTGTCATATCTATTAAAATTCTTTTCACACTTCTGCGTTCTATCAGCAGCACCATTAGCTCGGCCCTGGCCTTTGGGAACCGCCAGGACTATATTAATCTGGCATCCGCCCCCTTCCAACCCCCCACTCCCACCCACTCCCTAGGAACTGGAGGATGGAGGAATGAAGGGATGGATGGACAGAGCATCTCTATATGTATTTGGTAGAGACAGCATTAAAAGGAGCAATCTTAGTTAGGATTTTGTCCTGGTACATACAAGGGTTTGCAGATGCATGTGAGTCACGAAACAGTATATGTGTACAAAGAGACTGGGAGGGACCTTAGAACACAAAATGTGAGAGCTGAGAGGTCTCTTAGAATCCAGGATGTCAGAGCTGGGAAGGCCCTTAGAACCCAGGATGGCAGAGCTGGGAGGGCCCTTAGAACCCAAGATAGCAGAGCTGGGAGGGCCCTTAGAACCCGGGATGGCAGAGCTGTGAGGGTCCTTAGAACACAGAATGTCAAACCAGGAAGGGTCTTAGAACACAGAAAGTCAGAAAACAGGATGTCAGAACCAGGAGGGGCCTTAGAACATAAAATGTCAGAACTAGGAGAGCTCTTTGAGAACCATACCTGGCCTAAGCAGTTTGCTTTTGAAGGAAAATAAGGAATCTGGTTGAGAAGGTTCTGGATTAAGAGATAAATGCCCAAGTTGCACTAGAGGTTGGTATGGGAATAACAGCAAAAGACTGAAGGGGACATTGTTACTTCAGTCTTCTCCAAAACTTGTATCAGGGATAATAGAAGGATCTTACAGGACTTAGAATTCGGGGGGAGGGGGGAAGATGCCTCAACCATTTTTCCATGACCCATTTTTTAAGGACTGGATTCTTCTTCATGAGATTTTTTTTATGGCAGGTAAGGAGTATGACAGGAAGTGTGACTTGGGTTTGGTTAGCTCATCTGGGAGATGGGACCCTACTAAAACTGGAAAATCGGAGAGGTGCTATGGTGTAGTCAGAATAGCATTTGCTGGAGATTTACAGTCATGTAAACAAATCCAACATCTAAAGACAAAAAAAACTCAAGTCAAGGTCAGTGTTAACTGCCACTGTTAAAAAGATAGTCTCCTTTCTATTAGCAATCAACAAACAGGTTTTTTTTTTTTTTTTTTTTTTTTTTGGTGGGGAGAGAAACATGCAGATATATGCCCTCCACGTTCTTTGTTCAAATGAATTAAAAGGTGTTAATTAAGTTCTTGCCATCTGACAGATACTGGACTAAGGAAATTCAAGTCCTGTTTGTAAATATATATATATATGAAAGAAATATATATGTAGGAATATATATTTCTTTATATATATCTGTATATCTTTATATATATATAAATATATATATTTATATATAATATGTATATATATACATATTATATATATATTTCTTTAATTTAAAAAAAGATATTCTGCTAGCAGAATCAAAAGCTAGAAGGCAGGGTTTTAATTCCACTAATTAACAGTGGTGTGACTTTGGGGGAAAAAAACCCTTCTTTGTAAGTCTCAGTTTTGTCATCTGTAAAATGAATGGATCGCACTACAATAGTTAGTTCTAAAGTGTTTCCCAACTCTGCTGTTCTCCATTCTAAGTTACCTTTCAGCTTTGACATTACAGTCTTTACAACAAGGCTTCTTAAACTTTTCCCCTTTTCCAGTCCCCTTTTTTGCCCGAGAAATTTTTCCATGACCTCGGGAATATAGGCAAATAAAATAGGTATACACATAAAACATCTACTGATAACAAATCATAATTTCACGATCTCCCCCCCCCCCCCCGCATTCAGTTATGAACCCATATGGGATCATGATCCGCAGTTTCAAAAACTGGGCTTTAGAACACAAGGCTTCCCTTAATTCTGACATTGTGTCCCAAGGTTCCTCCCTGTTCTGACAGTCCCGTCTCAAAGTCCTTCCCAGCTCAGATATTCTGTGTTCCAAGATCCCATTTGGCTTTGCACGAGTTCTCATCACTCCGACGTTCTGTGTTCGCACTTTTCCCTCTTTCCCCCAGTCTCAGCTCTGGCTCTGTCACTCTACGCTCTCCCCCCAGTCCTGTTGTTCCTATGTTCTAAGGCTCCATGCCGCTGTGATATTCTGTTCTAGGACCCGTTCATCTCGTATTCTATAGCTCTTCGGAAGCCCAGGAATGAGGGGGCCACTTATAACTGAAAGAGATTAGGTTTAAAAAAAAGCCCCCCACCATTGCTGGCGACAAACCGGGAGTGGGAAAGATTGTCAAGAGATGCAAGAGATGGAATGAATATAATGGGGCTGGATTGAGGCGGGGGGGGGGGCGAGCGTGCTCCCCGGACCCACATTTCCCTAGGCGGTTTCTCTAAACCAAACAAACACTCCTTTCTCCCCAGCTCACCATTCTCCCCAGCCCGCATCCTTTTCCCTTTTGATCTCCCTGGATCCTTTCTTCCTCTCTCTCTCACTCCAATAAGGGGGGGGGGAGCTAATTTTATTTCCTACCCGGGCTTTATTTTTTGTGCCTCGGTCTGCGGGCACACACGGGGTGTGACTAACCCGGGCCGGGGGCGTCGGGGCCAGTCCTCGCTCTTGGAATTGGTTTCGGATCTTTATCATTAACATGTGTCCAGCTCCACCACTCCCCCCACTCCCGGACCCCGAGCAAGGGGAAGGTCAGGGGGTCGCAGCTCCAGCTCCCTCGGAAAAAAACCACAGGAGCACAAGCATCCCCCCCACCCCCAGGAGAACGGGGGTCGAAAGCTGCTATTGATCCCCCGGCAGCCGGTTCCTATTTAGCTAGAGAAATTAAGGACATTAAAGGGGCGTTGTGGGGTGTGTGTACGATTGGTGGGGTGGGGTGGGGGGAGAGGTGCAGTCCCGGGTCATTGAGGACAAGTTAAGGAGGGGGCCAGGGGAAGGATACACCTTTAACCCCAGCCGGGTCTCCCTGGGTTGCCACACGTCGTTCTGATTAGTTTGACACCAGCAGGTGAAGCTGCCTGGGCTGGGAAGGGATGGAGAGGGGGCCGGGGGCCCTGGGGACAGAAGGATAATCATTCCCATTTCTTTAATGCTTTCGAGTTTACAAAGTACTTTCCTCTCCAATAACCCCAGGAAATGGATTTTTTTTTCCTCCCCGTTTTACCGAAGTTCCTCACTTTCTCAGAAACTGGAGCTCAGAAATAAAGTGAGCGTTCAGGGGGACACATGTCTGACTACATCATTTGACCCGTGAGGAAACTGAGGACCTGGGCAGGGAAGGCACTTGCTACCCAGAGTCACAGGCTAAGTCGGGAAGCCAGATTTTCTCTACTTTAAGACTCCAGTTAGGTTCCCCCAATTGATAAAGAGCTGAGATTCAAGTCTAGAATTTCAAGTCCAATGTTCATCCCAATAAGCCATGATGCTTTTCAACTGAGGAAGGGGCTTGGTCGAAGTGGCTAGGATTTATTGGCTTCAGGTCCAAAGAACCCACAGCAGATCCTATCCCCATTCTGCTAAAGGCCTCTCTTTCCCACCCCCTAATGGCCCCAAAGATGGAACTGATGTACAGGAATTCAGTGGGGTATACCTCAAAATTGGAGAAGACCCAATCACAGAAACTCAAGAAACCCAGAAGATTGAGGGGGAAATGAAGGGGATGGGGTCAGGTAGCTAGATTGTGAAGACACACTGGGAAGATGAGGTTTCCAGTATAGAAAAATAGTGGCTGAGGGGAGACAAAAGTGAAAGCTATAAAAATTCTCTAGGATGTGTTCTGGAGGACAAAGACCATGTTTTATGCATTGTTTTATTCCTCGTCCTGCCCAGCATGGAGCCTTACACAGAGTAGATGCTTGATAAATATTTCTTAAATGAAGGAATGGTTGACTGAACAAATGAATGAGAGAATGGTTTAATAATTGAGTGAATGAATGTTTAGGTGAGTGAATGAATTAATCGTAGCAATTGCTCCTTTAAAGGGGTCCTAGATTTAGTGAGACTGGGGTTAGAATGCTGGAGCATGACTGCACACCATTTTGCCCACACCAAGTCAGGGATTGGGGTAATAGCTCCTGTAGGCAGAGGGGGAAGAGGTGCACTCACTCTGTCCATACTGTCCATACTGGTAGCCAGCCACAGGGTCCACACTGTAGCCGGTGGTGCTGTAGGTGGGGGGGCAGTACGACTGCGAAGTGGGGAGGCTGTCCACGGACTTTATAGAATCACTGCGCTGGCTGCAGCTGGCTGAGATGGAGTTGGCAGTGTCCAGACCCCCATGGAGTGGGGAGATGGAGAAATCGGCCTGGGGCTGTGGGGGAACTCCACTTGGGTTGCTCAGGATACTCATCACCTGAAAAGGAAAGGAAGTTTGAGAATGAGTGGAGAAATGAAGGGACCCTGTGAAACTGACTGATATCACAGGGAATCAATATGTCAGCAATCTGGGCAGAAGAACCCAAATGACCTCTGTGATATATATGGAAGTCTTCTCTCATTTTCTACTTTTATCCTAACCCTAAATGCCTTCCCCTCTCTCCTATCCACTTATCTTAAGAATAATCGTGATTGTAGTAGTGGTCCTGAGGTGCTGCTAGTGGTGATGATGATAATAAAAAAAGAACTGTTATTTACATAATTCATTAAAGTTTTCTAAATGATTTAAATATGTGGGCTCATTATAGGCTCTTAAAGATGGCATCAAGGGGGTGTTACAAGCATTATGATTCCCATATTACAAATGACCCATTGCTTTGACCAATCACCCAAAGTTCCTAAGTATAAAAGATTGGATTTGAATCCCAATCTTCCTAAATCCAAGTCCTATTGGATCCTATGCTATACTGACACTTATTTTTAATATAATTATTAGTAATTATTTTTATGTTGTTGATGACCATAATGACCGAGTTGAGTCAGATGGTGATCATGATAGTGGTGGAGACAGTGATCATAATGATGGTGGCAGTGGGGAAGATGATAGTGATCATAGAGACTATGATCGGGACAATAATGATGGTGATGGTGATGATGGTGTTCATAGTGGTGATGAGGGATAGTGGTAATGACAGCTGTAGTGGTGATAATGATGGTGCTCATGGTAACAGAAGGTGACTTGCCCACAAGTGAGTTAGTGAATTTTTGAGGCAGACTCAAACTTGGGTCTTCTCGATTCCAAGTCCAACACTCGATCCATTCAAACCAAGTTGCCTTTTTGGGTTGAGCAATAGGGGGTCATTCTCATTCTCCCTAGTCCACTCTGAATAATCAGGAATATCTTTACGGGATGGCTGATGGGGTTAAAAGGAATTGAGGACAGTGTGGAGTAGTGGATAGAAGTCAGGAAGATCTAAGTCTGAAGTCCATCTCTGACACTTCCTAGATGAGTAACTCTGGGTAAGTCACAACATCTCTGAACCTCAGTTTCCTCATCTGTGAAATGAGTGGAATAATAGCTACAGTACCTAATTCATAGGGATGTTGTAAGGAAAATGTTTTGTGAATTTTAAAGCACTGTGTAAACGTGAAAAAATGTGGGCAAAAGTGAGGAGGTGAGAATGAATACAGCATGTGTCTAACTATCAAACAGGAAAGTATACTGAGTGACTAGCCCATGTCATAGATGACAGATTTCTCAAAAACCATGTGACCCTGGACAAAAATCATGATCATACTTGGCATTTACATAGGGCTTTAAAATGTTAAATGATTTCATCTCTGTGGGTCTCAGTTTCCCCATCTATAATATGAAGAGGTTGGACTATTCAAACTCTGTTCCTTCCAATGAGATGGATGGCCATCTGATTTCTTTTCCTTTTTTCTTTCTTTTTCCCCCTTCAGTGACCTTGTTTTTGTTTAATGTATTACTTTTTGGTACATTAACACTCTTAACTCAAAAATCAATATTCTCTCTCTACCACTCTGCTGCTGCATACTGAGGTCCTGTAGGTCTTACCATCTGCTCTTTCTCTGCATCCTTCAGAACTTTGGGCATTGTCATCTGCTCTATGGCTACAATAGAAACTCTGGGCCTTGCCATTCACCCTGTTGCAGAAACTTTAGGGTGTTTAGCCCTCTTTATCCATCCACTCTACACCTATTATGAGTTGTTTTCTTCAATTAGGTTGTAAGTTCCTTGAGGGTAGATACTGTCTGGATTTTTCTATTTGTATACTCAATATGTAACACCACTTGACATAGTAAGCACTTAATAAATTATTTTTATTCATTCATTCATCAGTGATTTCTAAAGTACATCCCAGATCAGAAAATCCATATTCTAACATTCTATGTTCTATCCCCCTTTATAAAATCCCCCATGTTCAAAAGTCCCTTCTGGCTTTAATTAAGTTGAATCCAATTCCTGGAAACATTCTGGAACATTATCGAAAGAATGGTTTATCAGTATTTAGAAAGAGAAACAGTGATCGCTGAGAAATAGCATAGCTTCATCAAGAAGAGATTATGCCAGACTAACTTCATTTTCCTTTTTAAAATTTCCTTTTGGCCTGGTAGAATGGTGAAGTCTAAATTTTATTAAAGTATCTACCAGTCTCCAGTATTCTCTTTCTGGAGTAAGGGGAAGATGCGAACCAGACACTTAATGTTATGATTCTATACTGATTGAATGGCTGAAGCTAAAGAAGACTCACTAATGGGGTTATATTAACTTGTATTGTTTTTATTATTATGTATATGTCTTCCCTGGTAAATGGAAGCTCCTTGAAGGCAAAAAATTAAAAATCGTTTTATCTCTTGCACATAGCATAGTGCCTGGTATGCAGCAGGCATTTATAATAAATATTGTAAGATCACTGAAATTGGCAAAAGGATTAGACTTATTCTGCTTGGTCCCAGAAGGAAGAGCTAGGAGAAATAGAATTTGCAGAAAAGGGGAGTTAGGCTCTTTGTTAGAATCAACTTTCTATAATTAGAGCTGTCCAAAAGTCTCAGAATGAGTTGTCTTGGGTATAGTGGCTTCCTTTTTACCAGGTATCCTCAAGCAGAACTGTAAGTAGGTAGAGATTATATAAAGGATTCCTATTCAGCTCCCTGAGTCCTTTTCCACTTTAGAAATCTATGGTCTTAAGTACTCTTGTGTGTTCTAAGGTTCCTCCCAAATCTGACATTAGGTGCTCTAAGACCCTTTTTAGCTCTGACATTCTGTGTCTAAGGTTCCTCCCAGCTTTGACATCCTGTGTTAAGGGCCCTCCCAAATCTGGCATGCTGTGTTCCGTTTTTCTATTCTAAGATCATCTGTGTGTACATCACACATCCCCTTCCAGCTGTAGGTTGATCTTTGCAACAGAGAACAGGCAAGGATGAATAAACCTGAATCTCAAATACTAGAAAATAGCAGAAAAAGGAGAATCACAGAGGAAGAAGGTGGTTGCTTCTGCCATTCTTGGCTTTGCTCCTCATCCTCCAAATCCAGGAAGCCAATAACTAGTCAGCATCCCTTTTTCTCTAAAGTCAGGAAAAGGTCTCTCCTAGGTCTAGAGTCTAAGTTTGCAGAGAGCAAACTTTTGAACTTAAGGAAGTCAAGGTCTGATGTGATAATCCCCCCCATCCTAAGAATTCAAAGTCCTTTAACAAGGACTCCCTTTCCCCCCTCCCTTTCTTCCTTTTTTTTTTTTTGTGACCTTGCTTTTGTCTAATGTATTACTTCTTGGTACATTACCGATGCTAACTCAAAATCAATATCCTTTCCACATCTGTAAGATTTTATCTGAAGGAAAATCTCCAGGCTGCCCATCATAATGATTGACAGGCATCCTTTCCCCTCCTTTGCTCATTCATTGCACCCCTCCCACACTTCCCCCCCCCAAAAAAAAACCCTCAACCTCTCTGCTCCAAATCAGTCCCAGCTTCATCGTCAGGGTAAATCAATGAGTGCCCTCGTTTCCGCCAGTTAGAAACTTGTTTGTTAGTGGGGGGTGGGGGTGGAGAATGGGGGTGGGGAAGGAAGGGGCCAATTGTGTCATGAGCCTGAAATAACAGAGAAGGTGCTTTCAGAGCTAAATCTAACCTTTCCTCCATTCCTTTCCAGAATCACAGATTCTGAGAGCTGGAAAGGATCTTAGAGATCTGCTAGGCTAATCTCTTCATTTCTGTCTAAACTAGTTCATGACTAAACTAAGGTCATAGAGCTAGGAAGTAGCAGAAGGGGGGACTCAAACCCACAGCTTTGGTCCCCGACTCTGACACTCCTTCCACACCACTACACTGGCTCCCACCCCAGCCCTCCCCCTCCAGATCCCATTTCCACCTCCTCCTCATCCCCCCGTTCTGCTTCATCCCTCCCTTCCCCTGGTCGTTCCATCACTCTCCCATACTTTAAAAGAAGGAGACGGAGAAAATGTAATTAATTCCCTCCGTCTCTGAGCTGGCCCTCAGGGCCTGTGGCCGAGGTGCCTGAGCTGGGGAGATCTGCACCCTCTGTGATAACCGAGCGAAGCTTTGGGAGCTTGCCTCCCAATTAGGAGGGGCCATCGCTACCATCAGGAGTATACTGGAGGGAGAGTACGGGGGCCGCTGGGGCTGTGAGGAGGGGATCAGTGGGCTCTGCAGCCAAGGAGCGGGAACGGGGGGCACTGCAGGGATCGAGGTGACAGGGCTGCTTCAAGCTGGAGTGCGGAATGGGGGTTTGCGTGGGGCTGTGGTGAGGAAGGGGAGATCGGGGGGTGGGGATTTGTGGTAGCTCTGACCCCGACCTTCCTGAAGGAAAGGAGACTGGTCGAGCCCGCTGATTTGGGGGTCACCCAATGTGAGTTTGAACGCTAACAAGTCAATCTAGCCGAGCACTCATCTGTAAGATAAGGGGAGGGGAGCGCCTTTTATCTGTCAGCTAACCCACAAACAAGCCCTTATGAAGCACCTACTCAGTGTTTCGGGGGCAGAGATTACAAATTAAAAGCGAAACATATCCGGCCCTTGAGGAGATTCTACTCTATGGCGGTGGCGATCCATAAGCTTGGAGAGGAGTATACAAAAAGGCAGCTAGGGGGCGCCCCAGTGCACAGAATGCTGAGCCTGTAGTCAGGAAAACTCATCTTCCTGAGTTCAAGTCTGAATTCAGACATTTATTAGCTGTGTGACCCTCCGCAAATCACGTCACCCTGTCTGCCTCAGTTTCCTCCTCTGTAAAATGAGATGGAGAAGGAAATGGCAAACCACTCTAGTAGTTTCTCCAGGAAAATCCCAAATGGGGTCATAAAGAATTGGACATGACTGAAAAATGACAGCAACGTAACATTTGCAAAACATTACATATAAAGTGGGAATGGGGAAGACACGGGAAACTTAGGGGAACCAGAAAGGACTGGGGCTGAAGGTAGTGACTGAGCTGAGTCTTGAAGGAAATTAGGGATTCTAAGAAATAGAGGGAAGAAGCAGTGTCTACCTACATGGGTGACTAGGATAAAGGCATGGTGATGGGAAATGATTTGTCATGTGTGACATATACCTTGTCATGAGAAATAGTAGGAAGGCTGAGTTAGGTTAGTTAGATTATGGAAAGTCTGAAGGGGAATAATTTGTAATTAAAGGTAGGTTGGAGACAGGTAGTAAAGGAGTTTAAATGTGAAATAGAGGAATTTTATTTAACTCATCCCCAGTGGGAATATCATAATCTCCTGAGTAGGGGAGTGACACTGTCACACGTTCTTTAGGAGGATCATTGTGGCAGCTATAAGGAGGATGGGGAGAGAGGAGAGAGACAAATGAGGGTGCTACTGCTGCAATCCAAGTGAGGTGTGATAAGGGTCTGACCTAAGGAAGTAGCTGGGAAGAGAGAAGAGATAAGAAATTTTATGGAAGTAAAAAAGGAAACTATTAACTGATGGGAGGGGGTGAGTGAGAGAGGAGTTGAGGATCAAACTGAACTAGGTGGTACCCTTGGGTCACTGGAAGGATGGTGGTACTCTTAACAGTGTTAGAGAAGTTTAAGAAGAGATGTGGATTTGAAAGGAGGGGAAGATGATAAATTCTGTTTTGGACAAAATGAATTTGAGGATGCCTATGGGCCATCCAGTTAGAAATGTTCAGTGGTAGTTGATCATGTAGGGCTGGAGAGAGACTAGAGCTGAATATATAAATCTGTGAATTATCTACACAGATAATAATTGTGGGAGTTGATGAGGTCATCATCATGACCTGGGTATCTAGAAAGGGTATCTAGAGAAAAGAACCTTCAGGAAATAGTGTTTTGAACACCCAGGGATTTGCTGGAGCTAGCTGGAACAGTCTCCCAAGAGCTAATTGTTCAATTTTTAGTGAGAACACTTACACCTCAGAAATCAGCAAAAACTACAGAAATCAGTCTCCCAAGAGCTGATTGTTAAATTTTTAGAGAGAATACTTACACCCCAGAAATCAGCAAAAAAAAAAAAAAAAAAAAAACTCAATTTACTGTTTTGTTGATTGTCTAGATTTAAGAAAGTTGTGGAAAAAATATTGATGATGCAGATTAAACTAAAAAATGTGTCCTGCTACAGTATTTTTTTTTCCTTCTGGAAAGCCAGTTGTTGAACATTTATCAGCACATCCCTGAGGACATTCATAAGTCTTGTCCACATTTTATGTCCCCTTACTCATGTCATTATGATGATGATGCAGCAAAGGATTGAGAAGGGTGCTATCAGACACATAAGAGGAGAACCAAGAGAGACCAAGGTAGTGTCATAAAAATCTAGAGAGGAGGAAGTAGCCAGGAGGAGAGGGTGGTCAAATGCAGCAGAGAATTGAAGAATGAAGACGCTATCTGATCTGGCACTTCAGAGACCCTTGGTAACTTTGGAAGAAAGTTTCAGTTGAATGATGAAATCAGAGGCTGCATTACAAAGAGATGAAAATGAGAAAAGGCAGTAGAGGCAATGAATATGGAGAATATCTACTGGTTTAGATAAGAGAGGAAAAAGAGATTTGGATGATAGTTTGAGAAGATCATATGATTCAATTGGAAATATCCTTGAGTTTTAGAAGAAGGAGGCTTTGAGATGTTTAAGGGCAGTTAAATGGCAGTGTAGAGTACTGGGCCTGGAGTCAGTAACCTGAGTTCAAATCCAGCTTAGATATTTATTAGCTGTGTGACCCTGTGCAAATCATTTAATTTCTGCCTGTTTCTTCATCTATAAAATGGGATTTTTAAAATTTATTTGTTGTAAGGGTTGTTATAAGGATCAAATGAGAGTGACTGTGAAGCACTTGGTATAATGCTTACACATAGTAGGTGCTATATAAAAGTGCCAGTTTTTATTATTTAGTCTATTAGTTCTCATACTTTTCCATAGTGATAGAGCCCTTTAGTTTAAACAAAGCTTCGGCAGAACCCTTGTAATAAAATCCTCTAAAATTATTGTTTTTAATGCTTATAATAAACAACATTTGGTTCATTTAATAAACAAACCAACCAACCTGTAGTGTTTCTAGATTCCTCACAGCCCAATCTGATAAATCCTCATCTCATCCAATTTAGAGACAGGAAGCAACTTGCCCACAAACATATAGGAAGGCAGTGACACTTTCTGAAGTTAGGTACCTCAAAATAACCATAATGACTAACATCTGTATGGGACTTTAAAGTTTGCAAAACACTTTACATATAACACACACACACACACACACATCCCAGGAGAGAGATTCTATTATTATCCCCATTTTACAGATGAGAAAACTGAGGCAAATAGGTTAAATGATTTGTCCAGGGTCACACAGCTAGTGTCTGAGGTGAAATTTGAACTCTCACATTACTCTTTCTTCCATTATAGCATTGTGAATCCCTTTCTTAGATGATGTTGGGCTCTTCTGTAGCTCCGATGTAGAGGAACCCACGATTTCTCAAGTTAGCTTATTGTGTCTTTGGGTAGCACAATGGATAGAGCTCAGGGCCTGGAGTCAAAGAGATCTGAGTTACAATCTTGCCTCAGACACTGTGCAAGTCACTTAACTTTGCCTCAGTTTCCTCATCTGTAAAAAGAGCTAGAGAAAGAAACATTCTAGTATCTTTGCTAAGAAAACTCCAGATGGGGTCACAAAGAATTGGATAAATTGAAATGACACAACAACAACAAAACATCATTAGGAAATTTGTCCTGACATCAAGCCTCTATTTGCCTCTTTGTCACTTGTACTGACTCCTTCTGGTTCTATTCCTTGGGCCAGACTTTCACCTGAGAAGGTTTCATACTAACTTTAGTCTGTTGGCTAAATGTCCCTTCCTGCTATGCTCTCTCAGGCCTTTCCTTATTCTGGTTGTTAATGCTGAAGACCAGTATCTGGATTTCCCTGATTCTGCTTCTGTCTTCAGTTTCCTAATCTGCAAAGTGTCTCTTCTCCCTTTCCCCACAAAGATTGTTGGTGAGAATCTGTGCCCTTTAATTCCCCAGTTCCATTTACATGTTGCTGGGGAAGGATGTTTTTTTCTCTCTCACTCTTTTTTTTTTTCTTTTACTATATATCTGATGAGGGTGGCTTGAAAATTTATTTTTACCTAACAGATCCACTGGTCTCAACACATTTAGGGGATGGTTTTTGCAAAAAGGACATCTGCTTCCTTCCCAGGAGAGGTTGAGTCTGGGGAAGAATGGAGGGAGCAATGATATTATCTTCAAGTTAGACCCTTCCTGGGCAAGCAGACCAAGCTTCCTCTCCCCAACCCTGCAATGAAATGCTATCCCCTAAAGCCACAAAACTAGATCCTTTGCCTACCTTTCTTACTTATAATCTCAAGATATAAGAGATCTACATTCAACCTGGCTTTATTACTAGCTGAATGTTCTTGAGCAAGTCATTTCCCTTCCCTGACTTTCAGTTTTCTCATCTGTTAAAAAGAGATATTAATATTTGTATTCCTAACCTCACAGGGCTACTGTGGAGATTTAATGAGAGTCTTGAGAAAAAAGCACATTGCAACACTCTGAGTGCCAAATAAATGGCTCTAATTACTAATATTTTTACTTCCCAATTCCTCCCAGAACTCTGTTGAAGAGGGTACTTTGTTAACATCATGCCAGAAAGCTGGGAGCAGTTATCATCTGATTCTCAGATTGCCTTCCCCTGGGGCTTGCCCAGTTCCATTTTTTTTTTAATTCTCTCCCTCCTGTATAACCATGAAAAGCTATGTTCTATATATACATACATAAAGATGCATATGATTATCTTATTCTTATCTTTTTTCAATAGGGTTCAGTCATAAAGGGCACTGGGACAAGTTGCTATCCCATATTTCTATTTATCTTAAATATTCAGTGTACTATATGCAGAGGTAGATGAAATAACTATGTTTGTAGTATTAGGACATAAGCTTATTCAATCAACAAACATTTCTTAAATGTCAACTGTTTCTCAGGCACTGTGTGCTAAGTGCTGGAACTAAAAATAAAAAGAATGAAACAAGCCCTATTCTTGAAGGATTTTTGGTGGTGTTGGTGCTGATGGTGGTGGTGGTGGTAGTAGTAGTAGTAATAGTGTTGTTAGTGGTAGTAGTAATAATAATAGTAGTGATGGTGGTGGTGGGAGTAGTAGTAGTACTAGTGGTACTACTACTAGTAGTAAAAGTAGTGGTAGTGGTAATAATAATAGTAATAGTGATAATAGTAGCAGTGGTGGTGGTGCTAGTAGTAGTACTAGTGGTACTACTAGTAGTAGTACTAGTGGTACT
>JAJPUD010001961.1:186738-220400 GCA_023553655.1 Myrmecobius fasciatus
CTAGTAGTAGTACTAGTGGTACTACTAGTAGTAGTACTAGTGGTACTACTAGTAGTAGTAAAACTAGTGGTAGTGGTGGTGGTGATAGTAGTAGTTATGGTAGTGGTGGTGGTGGTAATAATAGTAGTAGTAGTGTTGATGGTGGTGGTAATAGTAATAGTAGTGGCGGAGGTGGCAGTAATGGTAGTAGTATTAGTAATAATAAATATTACAACAAACTGTGAGATCCTTTAAGACAAGAATCAGTTGATTCTGTCTTTTTACTACCATTGCTTAATAAAGTGCTGCACACATACTCTTAATAAAGTTTTGTTGAATAATAATAATTATTATTATTATCATTATCAGCAACAGCAGCAATTGACCCATTATATCACATATAGTAGATGCTTGACAATTATTTACTGAGTCCAATAGGATATCTTGGATCATTATAGCTCAGAGATTCTCAGCTATAAAGACAAGCTTTCTTGTCAGGATCGTTCTGGAACTCTGGGTTTACAGGTCCAAGTGCTGCGTCCTATTTCCATCATGGTATAAAGATAGGACCTCTCCCTCCTGCAGCAAGGAGATACTGTGGAGAATAACAGAAGCATTTTGAAATTGGAAAGTTCTCTGTCAGAAACAGTTTGGGTTGTAATATATTGGACAGGTTTTTATTAAGGGCCTATTGTATGCCAGCGATTGGGGGAAAATGACAAAATAGAAATATTAATGATCAAAAGCTCTCTACTGAAGCCATATAAAACAATGGCTTCCTGGGGAATATGACAGAGAGTTGGGTGAGAATCCAGGTCTTCCTTTCTTTCCCTAGGCTACAGAATGGCTAAGGGAAAGAACTCAAGGATGGTCTTTCCTTTAGAGATTTATGTGAGCCCTCTCTGGGCAGTGGAGAGGATAAAGAACTGCAGGAGGTTTCTGAAGATCAGTCTGAAGAAGTTTTCCTGCCATATCTGTTGGTGTGGAGGAAAGTCTCTGCCTCTCCAAGACCAGGAGCAGCAATCTAAGCCCAAAATTTAGCAGAGCAGGTGCTAAATCACACTGGTGAAGGGAAATGTCTTCTTCCCTGGAAATGGAATCACATCTCCGGATCAAAAAATCAAACCCAAACTGTCTGTAATTGCTTAGCCAAAGCCTGTTGGAACATGAAGAGTGGCCAAAAACAAAAACAAAAAAAAGTGGCCTTTGGTCCACCTTTTGTAATTTGCATTTTCATAAATGACAGTAACAAAGGACAAGACTTTCAGAATGATCTGGATTCAAATCCCTTATAATAAATCCCTTTGATATACACTATCGGTGGGACCCTAGGTAGGTTATTTTACCTCAAAAGACAAAAAAAAAAAAAAAAAGATACAAATCAATTGCTTTGTTATTGTTCACTCTTCCTGAAGATATCAGAGAGATTTGCCATTTCCTTCTCCAATTTATTTTTCAGATGAGGAAACTGAAGCAGATGGGGTTAAGTGATTTGTCTAGGGTCACACAGCTAGTAATATCCAAGGCTGAATTTGAACTCAACTCTTTGTAACTGCAGACCCAATAGTCTATCCACTGTGCCACCTACCTGCTGCTACCTGAATCAGTAGAAGGAGTATCTACATTGGGAGTTCACCACAAGGATTAAGTCCAATGTCCAGACCACCACCACTAATAGTAATAGCTAACACAATAATATGGTACCTACTATGTGCCTGACACGATGTTAAGCACTTTACAAATATTATCTCATTTGAGCCTCATAACATAGGCCCTATTATTATTCCCATTTTACAGATGAGGAAGTTGAGGCATTCAAAGGTTAAGTGACTTGCCCAGAATCAAACAATAGGAAACGCCTGAGTATTTTGAACTCAGGTCTTCCTAACTCCAGGTCTTAACTCTATTCACCTAGGCAAATGCTACAAAAATTCTAAAAAAAAAAAAAAAAAAATGGAGTCTAAAAAATTTAATTAATTAATTAAAAAAAATTTGGAGTCTACACAGTGTTTAACCAGAAACATCCAAATGACCGGCATATAAAGATATTAACCCTTTGTCCAATTAGTTGTGTGGTTGGGTCTGGCTCTTTTGCTCTCTTTCCCCCCAACCCCCCCCCCATGCCCTACCCTCTGCCCTTTTAGTGTTTTTACAATTTTGAGGGGGAGGAAGGAGAGGGATTGGGAATCTGCTTTCTTTAGTGATGCAACAAAAAGTCTTGGGTCCGGGTCCCGAGTTCAAATTTGACTGGTTATTCAGTGTGACTTTCAACAATTCCCTTCCCCAGATTGGGGAGGTGGAGGGGAGGGAGAGAAATCTTCCTCTGTAAAATTGAGAGAAGTGAACTCCTCGGTTTTCAAAATCCCTTCTAGAGCCAAATCTAACTGTTTCATTTTACAGAGGTTCAGGACAGGGAAAACACTGACGCAAGGTCACTCAGCCAGGTCCCCGGACTGCCCCGCATCTTCCCCCCACCTCCCTGCTGCTCCCAAGCCCCCTCCCTGCATTTGGGTAGGTGGGGGGAAGCCCCACCTCACTGATGGCCAGATAAACGTTGGAAAGGGGATTAGCACGACTTTCGCTAGGGAGAGGAGAGGCTGGGAAGGGGGCTGATCGCCGGGAAAGATATGACTATTTAAAGATAATGATTGCATAAATTTAATTAGCACATTTTCATGCGGCAAATGGCCGTTTTGTAATTAATGTATCTGGCCTCGCTAAGCATGGCAGATCCCATCTCCTCCTCCTCCCTCCCCCCGCCCGGCTCCCACCCCCTCCCCTCCTAGTTAATAGAAGACAGAAAGCAGATGACAGAAACAATTTGCCAGGCAGTGCAGGTGTCAGGAGCGCAGTGGGGAGGGGAGGGAGGAAGGGAGGAAAGGGGACGGGGGGGGAGGGGCAGCGGTTCCCCGGTTCCCCGGGGCCCCCCGGCCCGAAGGGGCAGGAGGGCGCAGGGGGAGGGGCGCGGGCCGGGGGCGCAGGCACTGGTGCCTCATTAATTGGCGAAGATGAGGACGCAGATTAGCCCTGGCAGAGACTGGGCAGCAACACACGGGCCTCATTATTACCTGTGCAAACAAGCTGCCACGGCTCACAATGCGTTAAGGGTCCCAGGCAGTGATCACTGCGCCTTCCCCTTGCTTGGCTCTGGGGGTTGGAGTCGAGGAATGAGTAGAAATCACCGGCTTTTAGGACCAAAAGGTCTAAAACTGCTCGGGATTAAGTAATCACCTAATACAATCCCCCCCCCTTTTTTTTTCCCCCAACCCAGCCAATTTTACTGTCACGGAAACTGAGGCAGAGAGAGGTTCATAGGGCCAGGCTACAGAGCCAGAGTTGGAAGGGACTTTAAGAGAATATCTGATCTAATTTTACAGAAGGGGAAACTGAGGCCACACTGATAGGAATTGGCAGACCTGGGATTGGAATTTAGATCTTAAATCCTTATTTCAGCATTTAAGAGATCCTAGGGTTTTAGTCCTAACCAAACCACCAATTAGCTCCATTAGTCTGGGTGTAATGGAGAGTCAGAGGGGTCTCAGAGATCATTTAGTCCATCTTTCTCTTTTTACAGATAAGGAAACTGAGGTCTAAAGCGCTAAGTAATTGGTCCAAGGTCACAGAGATAGGAAGTGGCAGCAAATCCATGATTTTTTTTTTTTTTTTTTTTTTGGACAGGCCCAGACTGCCTTCTGCGTAGGCTATTGAATAATATAGCTGACAGTTAGTTTTATGGTATTTTGCAGAGATTATCTCATTTAAATGCATCTCAAGGATCCTTTGGAGGTAGCATTATTACCCCCCCCACCTTTTTTTTTGCAAATGAGGAAACAGATTCAAATATGATAAGTGCCCATAATTATTCATATATATGATCTTGGGCCAGTCATTTAAAGCATCTGAGCCTCAGTTTTCTTATCTATAAAATGAAACAATTGTATTAGATGCTCCTAAACTATCATTTCCATTTTTCAGTTCTCCATAGTCCAGGTCCCTCGCTGCTTTAACAATATATGTTCAAATGCTCCAAGTCTCCTTTGGAGTTCTCCCTCTAAAGCAAAGCCATTCCACATTATGCTGGTTTTTTAAATCTTAAATTCTCTTCTGTTCCCAAGATTCCATAATTTGAAGGTGTGGGTTTGAATCCTAATTTTGTCAATTCAGTTAACATTTGCTTTCCTGGATCTTAACTTTCTTCATCTGTAAAATGTGGAAGGGAAAATTGCTTGTACTAGTGGCGAGTTCCTGTTTACAGATGGGTTAACTGAAGCTCAGAGAAGAGGGAAGATTACATATAGTAAATTGGTAACAATAGGGAGATTTAGAACAGGAGCTGAGGCAGCTAGGTGGCGCCATAGTGCATAGAATGCCCAGACTGGAGTCGGGAAAACCTGAGTTCAAATTATGCGCTTACTGGCTGTGCCATCCTGGGCAAGTCACTTCACCCTGTTTGCCTCAGTTTTCTCCTAAGGCAAATGAGCTGGAGAAGGAAATGGCAAACCACCTCAGAATCCTTGCCAAGAAAAATCCAAAATGGGTCACAGAGAGTCGAATATGCCCCCCCAAAAAATAACTAAAGAACAAGAAGAACTTAAGTTCCCAGATTTGAACTCCATAGACTTTTCTCTACATCCCCTATTCCTCAATAACGTCCGAGTTCCTTCCTCAGATTAAGTAGGAGAGGTTGCTGGTGCTGCTAGTGAGATAAATGTAAAGAGGAAAGTTTATATTTTATAGATGAGGAAACTAAGCTAGACTTAAGTGAAGTAACTCATCCAGGGTCCCACAACTAGATAGTGGTAATGAGGAAATGGAGGCAAATCAGGTTATGTGACTTGCCCAGGGTCACACAGCTAGTCAGTTTCTGAGGTAGGATTTGAACTCAGGTTTTCTTGACTTCTTGAATGAAGTCAAGTTACTGCATCACCAAATTACCTTTATCTTTTTATTGAAAGTCCATATAATTACATTTAGCTGAGAGTACCCAGAGAAATTCATGGCATTTCACCTAAGGGTGTGCTTAACTTTAAAAAAAAATGGTACCTTCTCCTAGCTCTTCTGGGAGAGAGGTCATTCCTCATGGAGAAGCTTGTAAAGTGCTTAGCCTATTTAAATGCTTATTCTCTGCTTCCCAGAGAGAGTTGGGTCAGTTGAAGCTGAGGATTCTACATTTCAAGGGGAAGTTAGGCATCCCTCTCAGGCTTATGAGCCCTCTTTAGTGGTTCTTTAGGGAGTAGTAAAAGGGGTAGGTCTCTTTTGCCATTTATAAATCAGTTGAAGGAACTTGGATTTTCTTTCTTTTTTTGTAGTAGAGAAAACTTGGGGTGTGAGTAGGGGGAGGGACATGTTCAGGTATTTGAAAGGCTGTCATATGGAAGAGATTGAATTAGGGTCGTCCTCTTTGATCCCAGAGGGCAGAGCTGGAAGCACTGAGGAAAGCTGCCAAGAAGCCAAAGGGAGCTGTTCCAGAGTAGGTCTGCTAGGAGGTTCTGGGTTCCCCCTCCTCGGAGTGTCTCAAGCAGGGGGCCACTTGTTAAGTCTGCTAAGTGGGCATTCCTTAAGGGTGTAGATTGGTCCATATGACCACTAAACTCCCTCTCCACTCTGAAACCCCAGAATGATCCTGATTTGCTATCATTAGTGCACATCTGAGCTGTGCTGTCTGAGCTGTGTCTATTTCCAGAAGTAAGGGTTGTGCTCCTCAGCTATCTGGACCCTCATCCTGGATAGTATGTGAACAGAAGTAGGAAATTGGGGGAAAAAAAGAGTCTGTTTTGTTAATCTGTCTGGAAGACAGACAGAGGTGGGGACTACAATGTTGCAGACTTTGCAAGAAGCAATTACTGTATCAGTCAGGTTTGTTTGTTTTTCTTGGATATAAAGAAAGGTTCACTTGAGAGGGTTGATGAATAATAGATGGAGATAAGTATTTCTTCTTTTCTTCCTTTCTCCCTCCCTCTCTCCCTCCTTTTCTCCTTCCCTTCCTCCTTCCTTCCCTCTCTCCCTCCTTCCTTCCCTTCTTTCCTTTTTCTTTCCTTCCTCTGGCACTCCCTCCCTCCCTCCCTCCCCCTTCTTTCCTTTCTTCCTTTCTTCTTTCCTTCCTTCCTTCCTTCCTTCTTTCCTTCTTTCCTTCCTTCCTTCCTTCCTTCCTTCCTTCCTTCCTTCCTTCCTTCCTTCCTTCCCTCCTTCCCTCCTTCCTTCCTTCCTTCCTTCCTTCCTACTTTTACATAGGTAGCCCCCCTGCCCAGATGTCCCTTCTTCTAACTTTCCTTCTAAACTCAGCTCCAATGCAACATTTTACAGGAAATCTTTCCTGTTCCACTGCTTTCACCCCCTTCCACTTATTATTCTCTGCCTCATCAAATTATCTATTATTTATTTATCTGTTTACATGTTAATTATTTTCCCTTTGGGGGAAGTGTGCATGTGGGGGGTGTTTTTGTATTCTCAGCACTTCATGAGATTCATTTGAATGAATTCATTCAACAAACACTTAACACCAGGGCTACACTTAAACACCAGGGCTAGAGTTCTTAGTTTGTGGCCAGGGCTCAGTTTGGAGTCCACAGACATTGTTTTTTCTCTAAATAAAGCCAACTTGCCCTTGGCCAGGGATTGCAACCATAACTGTGGCTTCATTAGCTCTTGGATCTTGCCATTGAAAGAAGCTGTTCAGTATATGATTGATTATGACTTATTTTCTGCTCTTTCTTCCCTCCTCACTAGTCTAAAACACTGTTGGATGATCTCTTTGACTCTTCCCAGCCATGTACAAGTGTTGTCTTTCTTGCCTCCTCCTCACCAGAACAGGCCCTGGATTTAGGCACAATGTCTGATCTGTAATCTTTTTCTTACTACCTATATGATCTAAGGAACGTCTGATCTCCTCTAAAATCTCTCTTTCTCATGTATAAAATGGAGTAGAACTCCATGATTTTAGCAGTCTCTCCTAGCTCCAAATATATAACCCAGTCCAGTCCAATCCAGTGAACATTTCTTAAGCAAAGCCCATTCCCATAGTCTACTCATCTAAGAGATTTCCTAAATCTCAGGTCCTATCACATCAAACCTCAATAACCTCCTGTGGTTCCCTATTGCCTATACCCTATTGAAATGCTAACTATCCATTTCTTATTACACTTGAGGCTGGAAAAACAAAGACAGAAATCGATATACTCTCTTATATTTAATTGAGTGAAAATAATACATACACAATTGAGAATGGAGAAAATGTTGAAGAATCAACAAGCATTTATTAAATGCTACCATATACTAGTTACTTGAATCACTTATCCAATACAATGTAAATTTCTTGAGTAACCCAAAACCCAATCAAACAATAACAAAAAACAACTTCAAACCATTTCTACCCTCAAAGAGATGATATTTTCAAAAAGTTATTGCTATTTAAAATTTTTTATTTTGTAACATTTATCTCCTGACTCCTCTTCCCTGAGAGTCACCCTTATAATAAAAAGTTTATTAGCAAAACTAACCAATATATCCCCAGAATCCAACAGTATATGTAATGGTTTACACTCTGCAATGAAAGGAGGGAGGTGCATATGCATGGGTATGTATTATATCAGGTTCTGTGGAATAAAAGTAGTCTGAATGGTTGGAGAGGTTCAAAGAAGGAGCAATCGCTTCTGGCTAGTGGTGGAGGGTGCAGGAAGCAGAGGAACATCATGGAACAGGTGCTAACTGAACCTTAATGACAGTTTGTTCTAAGCTCCTTCCCTGTTCCGAAATTCTGTTCTGAGGGCTCTCCCAGCTCTGGCTCCCTCCCACCTCTGTCATGACTCCCCTCTGTTCTTTCTCTGTCATTTTGCCTTCTTTGGTCATACCCAGTTCTGACATTCTGTGCCCTAAGAAGTGGGTTGGGGTGGGACGCCAGCCACTTACCCTCCCCTCCCCTGTTGCCATGGCCAAAGGCTGCCACCAGCCACTTGGGCACTGTGGGGAGACAGGCAGCTGCGGGAGACACTCAGGCCCAGCCCAAATTCAATTTCAAAGTTCAATGGGCTGCATGAGGGCCGCTGAGCCAGCGCCAGCCTTGGCCTTGGCCTTGGCCTTGCTGGCTGAGCAGCTTCCGACCAGGGCTCAGAGCTGGTGGCTGTAGGGGGGGAAAGAGGGAGGGGAGCCTCAGAGCTGCCACGAGGGAGGCGGGGGCACCAAGCGAGTGAAAAATGTCACAGCAAATTACTCTTGACAGAGTTAATATCTGCACCTCATCGCCATAATGACATGTAAATAAACAGTGAGTCTCACTCAGCTGGAGGCTCCTCGGTGAGGACAGATGCTACTAACCACCAGCTGGGGACCTCAAGCTCGGGGTTGCTGGTGGGGGGGGGGAGGGTTTCTTCTCTTTTTCCCTTCCTTCTCGGGTTCTCCCTCCCCCAGTCTCTGCTCCCCAAATCCCTCCTTCTTGCAGTGGCTGAGGGGAACAGTTTCTCCGGCCATTGGAAGGTCTTATGAAAAATGGAACAAAAGAAGGGGTGGATGGGCCCAAATCCAGATGTTTGAATCCCTTGATGCTGTGCACTGTGATGTCGGGAAAGAGCCTGCCTGATTCCTTCGGTCCTCTCCTTTCCAGGTCCAGATGTGTAGCCTCCAAGAGGAACAACACTAAGTTCCCTCCTTTCCCCTACCTCCTGAGGGTTTGGGGCAGATGGAATTTCCTCTTGCCTGGACCCATTTCCAGTCAACTGGAGAATATGAATTATTTGTGGTACCTCTAACATGGTGTGGGGGAACTGGTGTCTCCCATTCCCAAGAGCAATAAAGCTGGTGTTCTGAAGGTAGAGACCTCCCAATCCTTCTCCCTGGTGTTCTTTATTTGACACAGAGGACCTAGGAGCCAGGGAAGATATAGCAATCTTTCTAACAACCCATAATACATCAGGAAAAGGTGGAAACAGAGCCCTCAACATCCTTGATGCTCTTTTCCTGCAACAATTCTGCAACCATTCCTGGGGCAATCCAAGTGTCTCTTCTCTCAATGGACCTCTCTCTGCTCCTGATTTTTTGTTTTGTTTTGTTTTTATAGATGGAAAAACTGAGACACTTAAAGGATAAAAACCTCAGACCGCCAGAAATCTGGATAAGCTCTAAGACCCCAAAGTTCTAGTGTTTAAACCTCTCTTCGATTTGCAATAATCATAGAATTTAGGAGTTGGAAGACAACCAGATTGAAATGTAATTGAGAAATACTTAAGGAAATAAATAAGAAATACAACAAAACATAGATAACATTACAGTTTAAGACTAAATCAACCTATGATCTTCAGGGATCTTTACTAGGATTAGTGGCCCAGGTTTTTATTTGAGTTTGATACCACTGCTTTAGAGTATAGAGCTTTAGAGTTGGAAAGAGCCTCAGAATATAGGATGATATGATTGGAATGGAACTGAGAATACAAACATGTCAGAGCTAGGAAGGTCTTTAGAATAGAAAATGTTAGAGGTGGGAGGATTTTTAGAATACAGCATATCTGAGCTGGAAGGGCCCTTAGAACACAGAATATTTTAGCTGGGAGGAACCTTAGAACCCAGGATGTCAGAGCTGGGAGGGACCTTAGAATAGAAAATGTCAGAGGTAGGAGGATTTTTAGAATACAGCATATCTGAGCTGGAAGGGCCCTTAGAACACAGAATATTTCAGCTGGGAGGACCCTTAGAACACAGAATGTTAGAATTGGGAGACATCTTAGAATACAGAATAATGGAGGAAGAAGGAAAATTAGAGTCATGAACTTCAGAGCTGGAAAGAACTGAGCTTTTGAGTTAATCCCTTCATCTGACAGATGGGGAAACTGAGACCCGGAAAGAGAAAATATCCCTTCCCTCACGGCAGGTTGTTTTTTTTTTTTTTTTTTTTTGGGTTTTTTTTTTTGGTTTTGTTTTTGGTTTTTTTTGGAGTGTCAGCTGGATTCTGTACTCACCTCCTCCTAGTCCAACAGGCTCCCCCAGCCCATCTACATTCTAGTTGCTAAAATCCCTTGAGAGGGGGCGGGACAGGGACCTCCTGGCTAGGGCCTGCCGGAGCCCTGGTTCACCCAGAACAGGGCAGCAAACGTGGCTCCATTCTTTGGGAAACAAACATCTTCTTTAGCTCGGCCCCCTCGTCAGACACCTTCTTGTTTAGCTCAACGACTAATCCACTTATCTCGGATAAAGCCGGCAGTGAATCCCCCGTTTGATAAAGGCAGCCACAAAATTAGCAAAAATTTGCCCAGGGCTCCGACACACGGAACAAACAAGAGGATGAGCTAGAAGGGGAGGGGGGGGGGGAGAGAAGGATTTCTCTTTTTTTCTGTCCCAGGTCCCCAGGAAAGATGTAAGGAAGATAGCTGCTGTCTCTTTAACTCTCTGGCTTTGGGGAATGTGATTTCTGGGTGGATTAGAGCCCCGTTGGGGGTGGGTAGAAAAGGGGTCCCCATCCTCTCCCCTATCCAGCTCCTTAGACCAATGTAAATGTAGATCCAATCAAGCCATCCACAAAGAATTAAAGATAGTGGGATGGCATCCTAACTTAGGGAGACAGCAGGTTTCAGAATAATGGGAAGAGAGACCTGGAAGCCCGGGCCCTTCATTTGACAGAAGAGATAACTGATGCTCTGGATGAGTTTAAGTGATTTGTCTGGGGATGTTTTGCTAGGAGCTAGGAACTGAACCCTTAACTTACTACTACAAGGCTGTGTTCTTTCCACTGCACCATTGGCTAGTTCTGGCTCTGTCACTTCTTTGGGCCTCAGTTTTCTTAGCTGTAAAAGAGCAAAAACTGTTGTCCTTGCTAATGCCTGGTATATAGGTGATTAATAAGTGCTTTTTGAATGTGGTGAAATTTTTGAGGTCCCTTTGACAATTAAAAGCCTTATAATCTGGAGCAAATAACTTCTCCTTCTGGGTGGAAATTCGTATAATGTGAGGGCTTCTAGGGACCCTTTCCTCTCTGATATTCCATTTTCTAAGTTTCGGACATCCTGTATTTTAAGGTCCTTCCCATCTCTGATCTTCTTTGCATTAAGGTCTCTTATAGTGCTAACTTTCTATGGATTCTATGATCACTCCCAGTTTTCATATTTTCTGTTTTAAATCCCTCCCAGTTCTGACATTCTAGGTTCTAAAGGCCCTCCCAGCTTTGACCTCCTGAGTTCTAAGTCCCTCCTAGCTCTGACATCCTGGGTTCTAAGGGCCCTCCCAGCTCTGACATCCTGGGTTCTAGGGGCCCTCCCAGCTCTGACATCCTGTGTTCTAAGTCCCTCCTAGCTCTGACATCCTGGGTTCTAAGGGCCCTCCCAGCTCTGACATCCTGGGTTCTAAAGGCCCTCCCTGCTCTGATATCCTGGGTTCTAAGGGTCCTCCCAGCTCTGACATCCTGGGTTCTAAGGGCCCTCCCAGCTCTGACTTTCTGTGTTCTAAGGGCCCTCCCAGCTCTGACATTCTTCTGTGTTCTAAGGGCCCTCCCAGCTCTGACTTTCTGTGTTTTAAGGGCCCTCCCAGCTCTGACTTTCTGTGTTCTAAGGGACCTTCCAGCTTTGACCTCTTATGTTCTAAGTTTCCTTTCAGCTTTGATATTTTGTGGTCTAGTTTCCCTTCTAGCTCTGGTATTCTGTGGTCTAGGGTGGGGCTCTTCACATTTTTTGAGTCACTGCCCCCTCTGGCAGTTTCTGATGAAGCCTTTAGATCCTTCCTTTCTTAGAATAGCTTTTAAATGAATAAAATAAACTACATAGCATTACAGAGGAAATCAATCTTATTGAAATAGCAAACACAAATTTTAAAATTCACAGATTCTCTATAATCTCTCTGCTGACCCCTTAATGGTTTGTGGACCTTAGGTTCAGTATCCGTTTTAGGATCTCAACAATTCTAACATTCTATGATGATGATGATAACAGCTAGTATTTATATAGGGCTTACTATGTTCTAGGTACTGTGCCAGGAACTTTAGAATTATCTCTTGAGTCTCACAACTACCTGGGAGTTAGGTCCTATTACTAGCCACATTTTACAGTTCAGGAAACTGAGGCAAACAGGATAAATAACTTATCACACATTGAGGCAGTCATTTGAACTTGGGTCTCCCTGACTCCAGGTCTAATACTCTAATCATTGTGTGGCCCAGTCACTTCTATGTTCTGAGTTCTCGTCCAAAGCTAACATTTTCCAACTCTGAATTGACAAAAACATATGGTAGAACCATATTTCCATATGATGTCCAACCAATAACCACAAACACACTGAAAGTCACAGAGATAAAGATATTTCTGGAATTGAATAGAGAGTTTGCAATTGCCCTGGTCACCATTTGTTGTGGGATCAGAGACTAAACATTTATTTAATTTCTTAGTTCCTCACTTTGCTCATTTAGAAAATAAGGTAGTAGCCCATGAACTATATACTTTACACAATTTTGTGGGGACAGCTGGTAAAAGACTCTAGGAATATTCCTTATATATGATGATGAGCATGGCCATTATTGTTTGGGCTGCTGTCAAGCTTCCTTTAAAAGCTGCTAGGCCCTTTGTTGCTGTGACCTTCACCCAATGACAGGAAGGTCAACAGGTTTATAAATCTCCTTGGGCAGATGAGAAGACAGAAGTCAGGACTGAGAAATTTGGCCAAGGTCAGATGGAACACCTGGTTGGGGGAGACTGGGAAGGGCCTTAAGAAGTCCCCAAGTGACCCCATTCCTGGCTTTGCCCCTAACCCCCTTCCCATTCAGTACTTTTCCCAGCATCTCTCCCAGTCAAGGCTGGGGTAGAGAGAGGTACTCTGGCCTAGGCAAGGAATTAATCACTGGGAAGCACCTGTCAGGTCGGCATCTGGAACTAAATAGAAACACTTGCTGAAAGAGGGGACCTTTCACCTCTGGGTCTCTGGGACCTTAGGGCTCTGGGACCAACTACACCTCCACTACCCTTCATTCCCAGGAGTGAGAGCTCCCAGACTGGGAATTCTTGGGGCCAGGCCCCAGATCTCCCCTTAGAGGGACCTCCAGACTAGGGTCCCTTCCGAAGACTTGGGCCTTACAGGCTCTGACAGGCCTTGTAGCTAATTTCCCTCTACCTCACCCTCGTTCATATGGGTTTAACAAGGAGGAACACAACCAAGAAAATGAGGGAGGGGATTGGACTGAGGTGAGAGACAGGGCAGGATGGTTCCAAAGGCAGAAGGGGACCATGTGGCTGCAGGGGCAGGGAGGTTAACAGGCAATGAGCTGTGGGGGTCCTTAGCCCAGTGCCTCAGAAAGTGGACCCTTACCTTCCCAGGCAGAATTCCACTGCCTCCCAACCTTCATTGATAACAAGCCTGGCAGGGTGGTGGTATAGGAGGGACAGTGCTAGACCCAGAGTCAAGAATAGCTGAGTTCAAACTCTCACCTCGATTACTTATTACCAATGGGGCAAGTACATATATAGATTGCTAACTAGAACTATCTTTCTTTTTTTAATTTGTATTCCCAGCACCTACCACAGTGCTCAGTATATATATATATATAGATATAGATATAGATGCATGTATGTATGTATGTATATGCATATATATAATCGGCTCTAAATAAATTCATGTTGACTGAGCGACTAAAAAAATAAAGCTTACATTTATATAATAGTTTAAGGTTTAAAACCTTTGCTTTCCTGATATCTCATTTGATTCTGACAACAATCCTATGGTATCCATGCTATATTCAGCATATTTTTTAGCATAGTGAATTAAGCAGCCACTATATCTAAATCAGCTAAGTGGCTCAGTTGGTAGAGTTGGGATTGGAGTCAGGAAGACTCTTCTTCCTTAGTGCAAATCTGACCTCAGGTACTTCCTAACTGTGTAATCCTAGGCAAGTCACTTCACTTTATTCACCTCAGTTTCCTCATCCATAAAATGAGCTGGAGAAGGAAATGGCATACCACTCCAGTATCTTTGCCAAGAAAACCCCAAAGGAGTCGTGAAGTTGGGCATAACTGAAAAACAATTGAACAACAACAAAATGTCTAAAGCAGCATGTTGAAGTTTGAGGATACAAAAAAGGAAGGAAGAAAAGAAAAGAAAGGAAGGAAGGAAAAAAGAAAGAAAAAGAAAGAAAGAAAGAGAAAGAAAGAACAAAGAGTGAAAGGCAAAGAAAGAAAGAAGAGAAAGAAAGAGATACAGAAAGAAAGAAGAAAAAAGAAACAAAGAAACAAAGAAAAAGAAAAGAGAGAGAAAGAAACAAAAAAGAAAGAAAGAAAGGGAGAAAAAGAGAGAGAGGGAGAGGGAGGGGGAAGAGGGGGGAAGAGAGAGGGGAAGGAGAGAGAAAGAGAGAGGAGGAGAGGGAGGGAGGGAAGGAAAAAAGGAAGGAAGAGAAATGAAGGAAGGAAGGAAAGGAAGAAAGAGAGAAAAAGAAAGGAAGGAAGGAAAGGAAGAAAGAAAAAAAGAAAGGAAGGAAGGAAGAAAGAAGGGAAGGAGGGAGGAGAGAGGGAAAGAAGAAGGAAGAAAGGAAGAAAGAAGGAAGGAAGAAAGGAAGGAAAAAGAGTTCCACATTTCAAGACATATTCTCTTTAAAGTGATAATCACTTTTTAAACATCAGTAAATTGAGGCTCATTGAGGAAGGAGAGAACATTAATAACTGGGGAGAGCTGTGAGAAATGGCACCTGAGTTGAGCTTCAAAGGAAGCTAGTGATAATAAGAGGTTTAGATGAAGGGGCAGTGCATTTCAAACATGAGGGTTCAGCCTGTAGCAAAAGCTTGGAGGTAGGAGATGGAACATCAAGTAGGAAGAACACATATTAGGCCAATTTGGCTGAAATATATTATAAAATATTGCAGGCAAGTAATAAGAAATGTCTAGAAAATAGAAAAAGGATTTTGGAGGATTTAAAATGTGAGACTGCCTTTATAAGAAGTGGCTAAGTGAACTTCTGAAGATTTTTAAAAAGGAGAGTGATCTGGTCAGACCTATGCCTCAGGGAGATTATTTTGGCATCTGAATGAAGAAACAGAGAAGGGGACTGACTGGAGTCAGGAAAACTAATTAGAAAGTTCTTTCAGTAATCCTGGTGAGAGATGCTGAGCATCTGGAGCAGAGAAGTGACAGCAGGGATGAAAACCTGAGCAACCAGAAGGGTGGTAGTACCCTTAGCTATGCAGCTCAGGGGGGCAAGAAGCTGAATTTGGTAATCAGGAAGATCTGTGTTCAAATACTGCCTTGGACCTTTCTTAGCTGTGTAATCTCTATAAGTCTTCATTTCCCCATCTGTAAAATGGGGATGGGTAACAATAATTCCGACCTCATAGAGTTGTTATATGGATTAAATGACATAATGTATTAAAGTAGTTTGCAAAGTTTAAAGCACCATATAAATGTCAGGCATTATTATCTTCACTAAATAGATTAATTTGGTGGAAAGGTGATTTAAGTTGGGGGGGGAGGTGATGGATTCCCCTTTTGGATGGTTCTGCCTCAGATCTCTAAAGAGCATCCCCATGAAGAGATCCAGCAGAAGAACGGACTTGAGTATTTCTGCCCGGAGATGATAGGTGAACCCATGGGAGCTGATGAGATCTCAGGAGTGTGTAGAGATCTAAGTAAGTCAGTGTATGGCAGGTTGGGGATATGAGAGCCAGCTTGCCTCTCTCTAAAGCCAGCACTCTTTCCATTGCACCACACTGCCTTGCATTTCCCACTTCCCTAAGAAGGGGAGGAGACTAAGAGACTGTTTCTGCTACCTTCCTCATTCTAGCTCCAGTTGCCTTCCTCTAAGCAATCTTTTCTTTTTTAAGTGATTAAAGCCATTTACGCAAACAGATGTAAAACTCTAGCTATCTCTTAATAGCTCCTTGTCTCTTTCCTCCTTCTCCTCTCTTCTTTCCTCTCTCTCTCTCCTCATCTCTCATCTCTTTGTCTGTTCTTTTGTGTCTCTGCTCCTTAACTTTTCATCTTCTTTGCTATGTGTTTCTTTCACGCAGTCTGTTTTCATCTACTTCTGACTCCTTCATTCTCTCTTTCTTACTCAACTTTTGTTTCTTTCTAGTTTATCATTGAACAACGAATGCCTGGTTGCTTGTTCCCTGAAGGGTCTGATGCTAGGTGCTGTGGGAAATATATGAGATTTGGTCTCTACCCTCATGGAGCTCCCAGGAACTAACATAAAATAGTACATATCTTGCCCTTTCTGTCTCTGAGTTGAAATGCTGTTTAATATTCTCTCTCTCTCTCTCTCTTTCTCTCTCTTCCCCTTCTCTTTTCTTCTTTCTCTTTCTCTCCCTCCTCCTTCCCTCTGTCTCTGTCTTCTCTTCTCTTTTCATCTCTGTTTTTGTCTTTGTCTCTCTCTCTCTCCCTCCTCTCTGTCTCCTCTCCATCTCTTTTTCTGTCTCTCCATCTCTGTCTTTCTCTTCCTCTCTGTTTCTTGCCCATCTCTCTTTCCATCTCTGTCTCCCTCTGCTTCCCGTCTATTCATCCTCTCTCTTCTTCCCTTTCCCCTTGTCTGTCTTTGTCTCTGTCTCATTCTGTCTCTCCTCTTCTTTCCTCTCTGTCTCTCTGCATCTCTTTCTCTGTCACTCCTCTCTTTGTCTCTCCTTGCCTATATGTCTCCTTCTTTTAGACTCCATTCTTGTATCAATGTGTCTCTGTCACCTTCCTTTGGTCTTCAGATCTGTCTGTCTGTCTGTCTCCTCTCCCTGCCTGGTGGCATTCAGCTCCGGAGCGTCCCCAGCAGGGCTCACTTCTTGCATCAGCCAGAGGAGCTTAGAAGCTCCATCTCTTCGGATTTAGACTCAAATGTTGATTTTCTGCAGTGGTTAGATAATGTGGCAATCCTGCTCCCTGATCCTCGGCTGTTTATCAGCTCAGCACAGGACAGTTCTGGGTGGGAGAGGCTCCTAACCCATATCCCTCCTGCTCTTCTGCCTCTTCCTCCTTGCTTCTTTAGGGGGGCATGACTCCCTCACCTAATCTCTTCTCTCCCCACCCTGACAATTCCTCCTCTTGCCCTGCCCCCCAATTCTCCAATACACCCCCACTTTATATAAACCAAGTTTCCACAAGGGGGCCTCAAATCAGAGAATTCGAGAGCTAAGAGGAACCTCCTGAAGTCATTCCGGCCAACCCCCTGCTTCCAAAACTATTATAGATAATTGAGTCTTCTCCCATTAAAACCCTCCAGATAATAACCCAGGCTCTTTTGGCTGCTGGTCCAAATACTTGATTATCCCTCTTTCTAGGGGAAGTCCTTCCTTAGATCTGGCCTGAATTCTTTTTGTTCTAGCTTGTTTCTCAGGATTTGGGATCCAGACAAAGAAGACAGACTAAAATTCAATGTAGGGTGACAATTGAAAAGGTCTTAGAACATAAAATGTGAGCTCTGAAAGAGATCTTAGAATATGGAATGCTAGATAGTGAAGTGGATAGAATGCAGAGCCTGGAGTCGGAAAGAATCAATTCAAATCCAGCCTCAGATATTCAGGCAAGTCACTAAACGCTGTTTGCCTCAGTTTCTTCATCTGTAAAATGGGCATAATAATATTTTCCCACTTCCAGGGCTGCTGTGAGAAAAAAAATGATTTGTGAAACACTTGAGACAGTGCATGGCCCATAGTAAGTGCTACATAAATATTAGCTATCATTATTATTACTGAGTTCTGAAAAGAACCTTAGAATATAGAAGGTCAGAGCTGGAAGAGACCTTAGAGTATGGAAAGTCAGGGCTGAAAGAGACCTTAGAATACATATTAGAGTCAAGAGAGCACTTAGACCACAGGATGTCAGAGCTGGGAGGGTCCTTAGAACATAGGATGCCAGAATTGGGAGAAACATTTTAGACCATATAGTCCAGGAATTCTTACATTTTTTTGTGTCATGGACCACTTTGGTAAGTCAGATGAAGCCTAGGGATAGTTGTTGCCTACATTTGTAATTGAGGGAAATATTCACTTTTGATCATAGGTTAGTAAAAACAAAGATATCCTTTTTCATTCAAGTTCACAAATCCCTCCTCAGGTTAAGAACTCTTTATCTAATCTAGCTGGTTATTTTATCTCTGGGGAAGCCAAAGCCCCAAGTGACAGAGCCCAAGTTCACATGGTGAGTGTGTCATGTTTTCAATGATACCTGGATGAACAAATCCTCTGAAAATGAAGTTCAATTTCAACAGAATGAATCCAGTTTGAGAACACTGAGGAATATTCTCCGTATCATGGGCTAAACCATACTCACTAATTAGTGAGCCTGCCTGCCTCCATCTGGACCTGGCTCCCATGATCTCCATGGATCTTTTCCCCAAGAATGACCTCACTAGAATCATTTCCCAACTCTGGGTTTCTGAGCTGTCCTGAGAGAGATGAAGATGCCCACAATGACCCATCTAACAATGTATGGGCATCCAGAAGTGATGGAATACCTATCCAAAAATCTGGGGAAAGGGTCCATTGTTACTTTTTTTTTTTTTTTTGCTTTTTTGCTGAGGCAATTGGGGTTAAGTGACTTGCCCAAGGTCACACAGCTAGACCGAGTTAAGTATCTAAGGCCAAATTTGAACTCAGGTCTTCCTGACTTCAGGGCTGGTGCTCCATCCCCTGTGCCACCCAGCTGCCCCCCATTGTTACTTCCGAATGAGGCAATGATGCTTCTGACAGCTAAGCACACAATATAAATATTTCTTTGTAACCAGAGTCCTATCCACAGCCAGTTGAATTTAAAGATGAAAGAAATCTTAAAGTGTTTCAAATCTGAGATCCACTCTCATTTTACAGTAGTCATAGAAAGGAAGTGGTTTGTCCAATTATTGTCCAATTGTCCAATTGTCACATTAGGAAGAAGTAGAAGATCTGGCATTTGAATCGAAAGTCTTATATTCCAAATCCATTTTTCTTTCCCTTACATCACAACTGAGATCCTTAATGGTCCTGACTCCCACAGACATAACTCTTCTCATCAAGACTCTCTCTGAGGCTGAAGTCCTTTCCCAATGACCTTTCCATGTAAATATCGGTTTCTGATCCTTTATATACCAACCTGGATCAGAGTTTGGGAACTGTATACTCTAGGAATGGCTAAGTCCAAAATATCCTCAGAGAAATGGGTGAATGAATAAATGAAAATGCATTTATTAAATGCTTATCATGTATTAAGAAGCTCAAGCCCAAGTTGTCAACGAGACCCCTAGAGACCCCAACAAGGTGGGCAGAGATGTTTTATCAGGGATGGGCCTGTAGTTTAGATCCCCATCCCTTTCCACCTTCCTCTCTCCCAGGATTGGGGTCATGGTTTCTTGCTCTGGTTTGGAGGCAAGAGTCCTTCTTTCGTTGGGTCACCATTCAACAATGACTAACTGTGTAACTTTTGGGTAGTTATGATACTCCATAATCTGAGAATGGACCTTTGCCTTTTATTGTCCCTCTGATTCTTTCATCACTCATTTTAGATGCCCTCTTCTACAGGAAGCCTTTATTAGTCTCACTCCATTCTGCCTTCCCCTCTCTTTCCCAGCCTTTCATTCTGAGATTACTTCCCATTTACTCTGTATATATCTTGTGTACCTTTGGTTATTTACATGTTTTCTCCAATCTCTTTTAGTGATGGGATGGCTTTTGCATTAAAAACAATTTTTAAAAAAATCCCCAGTGATAGCAAGCATTTAACAAATGCCTATTGACCTACTGCTCATGCAGGGCTTCAGTTTCCCCCTCTGTAAAATGGGGATAGTACCACTGCTCCTCCTCAAAGTGTCGAGGCAAAGGAGAAACTGCTTTATAATGTGGGAAGGGGAAAGGAGGGGGCTCTGTGAACAAAGTTGTCCTCAGGGGCTTGGGATTCTTAACTTCCACCTCTGGCTGGACGACTCTATTTCAATCTGGACTTGTCCTCTGTATGATAAGGGGTTTGTCAAGCCTTGCTGAGGAGGCTACAGAACTCCCTCTCAAGATCTTAATCCATAGCCTCGGGTCAGGGGGCCCTGTTCTGGGAAGTTCTAAAGAGCTGAATGGATTGGTTTAGCCTCGGGACTTTTCATTTTGAATTGATCCCAGGGCTGCTGGGAGAATTGTACTTCTGAGCCTCTCCCCTGCCCCTGCCCCTCCAGCAACATCTCCCTCACTGATTCCACTGAAAAGAGGAGCACAGCTAGATAGACCTTCTGCCTGAAACCCCTTCCCATCATTTTGTTCCAATCATAAACCCTGACAGCTGAAAGGCACCTTAAGAAATCATTGGCTTTTGTTATTGTTTAATTTTTTTCAGTCATATCCCCCTTTGGGTTTTTTTTTTTTTTTTTTTTTTGGCAAAAATGCTGGAGTGGTTTGCCACTTCCTTCTCCATCTCAATTTACAGATGAGGAAACTGAGGCAAACAGGAGGAAGTGACTTGCCCAAGTCACACAGCTGTCTGAGGTGAGATTTGAATTCAGATCTTCCTGTCTCCAGCCTAGGCATCCTATCTGCTGCACTGCCACTGATGTACCATCTAGGTTTCTAAGGAAGAAACTGACCCAGGGAGAAATGATTTGCCTGAGGTCACACAGCTGGTGAATATCAAACTAGAACCAGAAGACTCCTAGTTCCCAGTCCAAACATCTATTCACAGTTGGTCTCCTTTCTGTGCTTTTAAGGCCACAGAAGATGATTCTACTCTCTTCCACAAGACAACTCTTAGAATATTTAATTCACCCTGTTTATAGCTCGTTTGTACATTGCTATTGGCATTCTATCTTCCCAATAGACTGGGAGCTGTTGAGGAGAGACACTGTTTTTTGTTTTTTTTTTTTTTTTTAATTTTTTTATCACTAGACACATAGTGAGTCCCTAATAAATGCTTATTGACTTTATTTCAGTCCCCAGACCATAGAAGGATGAAATGTAGGCCCTGGTGGTAGGGACAGCAAGGAGCTAACTCTGGAGAAGGCTTTTTTTTCCTGCAGCTTTTACACAAAGGCTTTACAATGTTCTTGACTCATTGAATCTAGCCCAAGGACAAGTCTTAGAACTTACAATATCAGAGCTGGGAGGGCCCTTAGAGCACAGAACATCAGAGCTGAGAGGACCTTTAGAACACAAAATGTCAGGGCTGGGAGCCTTAGAACACAGCATTTCAGAGCTGAGAGGACCTTTAGAACACAGGATATCAGAACTGGGAGGGCCCTTAGACACAGAATGTCAGAGCTGGGAGGGCCCTTGGAACAAAGGATTTCAGAGCTGGGAGGGCCCTTAGACACAGAATGTCAGAGCTGGGAGGGCCCTTGGAACCCAGGATGTCAGAGCTGGAAGAGCCCTAGGAAACCAGGATGTCAGAGCTGGGAGGGCCCTTAGAACACAAGATATCAGAGCTGGGAGGACCCTTAGAACACAAGATATCAGAACTGGGAGGGCCCTTAGACACAGAATGTCAGAGCTGGGAGGGCCCTTGAAACAAGGGATTTCAGAGCTGGGAGGGCCCTTGGAACACAGAACTGCCATGCCTGGCTAAATATCTCACTCATTAGCGGCAGTCATGACCAGCACCTCCAACTGTTTCCGGTCTGTCCACTTAGTGGCTCATTAGGTGGGGGCCAGAGAACATCACTGGGTTCCTCTACACCTTCCTCCTTCCCCACCAGGCTCTATCCACTCCCAATCCCCAAGAACTCCACAGAAAGGACAAGAGACACTGGCATCCCGCAGACCGGAAGAAACGCTTGGCCTTCATGCCCGGAGCCAGCATGGCACAGGACACAGCCCACTGCCCCTGCCCCTTCCCCCCCCCATGGTTCCCGGCCCCAGCTGCATTGTGACACTGGGCTTCAAGACCCACATAAAAGAGGAGAAGCGAATGAGTGGGCAGGTTTCTAAAAGGTGGCCCCTCCCTGGAGAACCTGGGCCGGGTGGGCGGCCCAGTCCCTTGTTCTCCGGGCGGCGGGCAGCCTGACTGCCAGCTTCATTCCTCTGGTTTCAAGTCACTCCGTTTCTTATGGAAAGGGAAAGAGAGGAGGTATTAAAAAAAAAAAAAAAAAAACCGCCAAGACACAGAGCGCATCCTTATCTCAGGGAGACAGTTGTCGGGAATCACTTTGACGGAGTCGTTTTTTTGTCTCCATGCCTTTTTCACTGTCAAGCAGGCCTCAGGACATGGATCAAAGGAGAGGCACTGAGCGGCCCAGCTACTGCTGATCCCCCCGCCCGCCCAGCCAGGGAGGGAGCCCGGCCCCGGCTTGGCCCTGCCTCAGCCTCGGCCCACCGAGGCACGGAGCCACGGGGAGACGGCACCCACACGCCCACCGAGACAAAGGCAGACGGACAAAGAGACGGAGAGAAGCGGTGACAGTCAGGCGGAGACAGACAATGACAGAGGGCCAGAGGAGGAAGGGGAAGGAGAGAAAGAGGGGAAGAGCCGGGGAGGGAACCAGGAAGGGAGAGAGTCAAGAGCAGAAAGACAAGGCACAGAAACTCAGAGACTGTGGGGGGAGGGGAGGAGAGGATCTAAAGGCAGACAGGCGGAAGCCGGGTCGTCTCAGGGTGGGGCAACAGGAGATAGAGCCGAGCAGGTGGAGAAGCATAAAGAGGTTGGAAGGGGAGACGAGCGGTGGGGGCGGATCGGGGAGCGCCAGGGAGCTCAGACCGAGGCAGGCTGGAAGCTCCGATGACTCAAAGGCTAGCCCATAGTCTCCTCTCTCGGCCCCTCCCTGGTATATAGGCTTGGGTGTCTGTGCTGGAAGAGCGGGCACGAACTGACCTCCACAGATCCTCCAAGTTCTCAGGGAGGTCGAGGTGAGATGAGGGGTGGAAGGAGGGAGTCCACCTCCCATCCTGCTCTCTGGGGTTATCCCTCCTCTTACACCAAGGCAATCCCACTCCCTCCCCACAACACCCGCTGTGGTCTAAAAAGCCGACCCACGTTCCCTCTGGTAGCTTGGCCAGGGGTCCATCATGACTTCTTGAGTTTTTCCTTTCTCAACAGACTGAAGGCTCCCTGTGAGGGCAGTGATTGTGCTTTCCTTCCCCCCCCCCAGGGCAAGATTATTGAAATCTAGGGCAGTTATCTCCCCAATAGAGGGAGAGCTTCCTGCAGGTCACCAGATTCCACCTGGAAATGAACTGGGGCAGTCTCTTCGTTCTCTCTTCCTTCCCTGTCCTCCACCCCCATCAGATTTTAGAGCTGGAAAGGCTTTTTGAAATCACCTAAACCCAGCCTTTCATTTTCTAGATGAAGCTGATAACCATGTCTTTTCTATCAGACTGGAAGCTTCCTGAAGCCAGGTCTTTGACCTAAAAAAAAATTATAAGCTTGAATTTTAGCGCTGAAACGACCATGGACAATGGATTTTTAGAGTTGGAAAGGCTTTTTGAAATCACCTAAGCCCAGACTTTCATTTTCTAGATGAAGCTGGGGACCATGTCTTTTCTATCAGACTGGAAGCTTCCTGAGGTTAGGTCTTTGGTCTAAAAAAAATTATGATCTTGAATTTTAGCACTGGAAAGAACCATGGACAATAGATTTTAGAGTTGGAAAGGATTTTTTTTTTCCTGAGGCAATTGGAGTTAAAGGATTTGCCTAGGGTCACACAGCTAGGAAATGTTAACTGTCACCAGATTTGAACTCCTGACTTCAGGGCTGGTGGTGGAAAGGATTTTTGAAGTCACCTAATCCCACTCTTTCATTTTCTAAATGAAGCTAATGCCTATGTCCTTTCTATCAGACTAGAAGCTTCCTGAAGCTAAGTCTTTGACCTAAAAAAGTTTATCATCTTGAATTTTAACACTGGAAAATACCATGGAGGGCAGCTTGCAGTCCACCACCTCCCAATTTGAGCAAGAAATTTGTGCAAAGTGAGTCAGTCAGTGGCTAGAAGATATCTCATTAATTTTGAATGAACTTTCATTGGTAGCATTGTCCCAGCCATTTGCACAGGATACTATGAAGTATCGAATAATAATAATGATATTATCGCAATGTTGTCTATTGAATTGAGATTTGGCATTGGAGTCAAGGAAGCCAAGGATTTGGGTCTTGCCTCTAACATGTATTGACTGTGTGATTCTGGCCTAGTCACATGATCTCTCTCTCTCTCTTTTTTTTTTTTCTTTTTTGCTGAGGTAATTGGGGTTAAGTGACTTGCCCAGGTCACACAGCTAGGAAGTGTTAAGTGACTGAGGCCAGATTTGAACTCAGGTTTTCCTGACTACAGGGCTGGTTCTCTATCCACAGTGCCACCTAGCTGCCCCCACATGATCTCTTAGTGTCCCCAAATAACTCTTTACTTTTGTAATAAGCTCTGCATCAATGGGGAGCTTCTTACAATAATGAAATGATAGGTCTATGGAGGGGACAGTGACATGGTGTGGCTGATAAGATACTGGCCCTGAGTCATGAGGACCTGGGTTCAATCCGGCCTCAGATATTTGTGTGTCCCTGGGCAAGTCACTCAACCCCAATCGCCTTTTCAACTCCCCTACTCAAAACATGTGCCTACTAGCTATTCTCTGTGTCACCTTTTGCACAATTGTTTTCCTCCACTATTCTGGTGAAACACAGTCATGGAATTTTTTTTAAAGCCCAACATTACTTTACAACATGAAGTATTTAATGCTCCTTGGCAAACAGTGGATAAATGGGTCATGTAGTTTTGTCACTACAAAAGGCACTCTAAACTGGGCCATCTCCCAGAGCATCTGGTCCCCACAGAGTGGCAATGGACATAAGAGTTGGGAAGATCTGATTTCAAAAATTGTGAGAGCCCAGGCAAGTAATTTTGACCCTTAGACTTAGTTTCCTCACCTGTTAAATGGGGTAGTAATAGTAACTACCTCCCATGGTTGTTATGAGGATCAAAAGATGCAAAAAGATGTAAAGTCTTTGAGCTATTACTGGTCATGGGAATTGGATTAAAAAGTGTAGCTGGCTGAATACTACTCAACACCCCAATGGCAAAGCAATTTAAATCCCATGACTTAAAATGAGTCAGGAGTAGCTCTTCATTCTTAAGTCAACCGTTTTGTTAATTATGGAATCACAGAATAGCAGAACTCAAAAGGACCCAAGAATCTGGAGCTGGCAGAGGCCGAGAGTGCAGAATGTTAGAGGAGGAATGGATAGCCTTCCAGTGTTATCCCATCTACACTGAACTCAAAGCACTTAACCCAGGCATCATGGGAAATCAGGAAGGGCTCAGGGCTTAGTCTTCTAATGTACCTTTACAATTCTAACCTGTTAAGATTCTGAGGTTCCAAGAGGGTGAGAAAAACCAAGATTGGTGATTTTGGGTTCCTATGGTTCCCTTATTTTAAATTCTAAGAAACCAAGATCTAATTGTTCTAAATTTCTAGAATTTGATAATTTTAAGAATCAGAGACTAGCTAATCCAAACATCTTTTACAAATGAGGAAAGTAAACCTCAAAGAAGGGGACATTGCTGACCCAAAGTCTTATATAAGTTGTAAGACAGCTGGGAAAAAGACCCAGTTCCCCTCCTGCCAAATTTAGTGTTTTTCCTTCACTCTATGAGTCCAAGGTCACACAGGGCAGCAGGAGCCAAGCTTGGATAGAAAGAGGAGAATGGAGGAGGGTTGATGGGAAAGTGGTGGAGCCCCTTGGTGGTAACTGGAAATATGGAGAGGGAGACAGAGAGAGAGAGAGACATCCAGACAGAGACAGAAACAGAGATAGAGACAGAGAGACAGAGAGATAGAGATAAGACAGAGACAGATAGAAATAGAGAGAGATAGGGATGGAGACAGAGAAACAGACAGAAACACAGAAGTAGACACACAGAGACAGAGATAGGGACAGAGACAGAGAGACAAAGAGAGACAGAGGCAGAGACAGAGACAGGTTCACTGAGAGACAGACAGAAGTAAAGACAAACAAAGACATGGACAGAGAGAAACAGTCAGAAAGACAAAGAGAGACAGAGATGCAGAGAGACCAGAGACAGAGACAGGGACAGAGAAAGACAGCAACAGAGAAACAAGAAACACAGAGATGGAGAGACAGAGACAGAGATAGAGAGACAGAGACAAAGAAACAGGAAGGGGTCCAAAAGGCAAAGAGAGACAATGAAAAGAAAGAAAGGGAGGGGCAAGCATAGGAAACACAGTACAGGGTACTGGGGCAGGATTTGAGGTCAGAAGACCTGAGTATGAATCCTGGCTTGGCTGAGTGTTTCCCAGGAGATCTGGGGCAAGCCATCATGTCTTCCTTACCTCCAGCCCTCCTGGCTCTGATACCTCAGATCCTAGGGTCTCTCCTGGCTCTGACCTTCTCTGTTTCCATGTTCTCCCTGGCAGGGTCCCTTCTAAATCTAAATTGCTTCTAGACAGACAGAGTGGCAGATGCCCACTCAGCATGTCCTCTAGTTCAGGGCTTCTTTCTCACTCGACCCCTTTTCACCGAGAAATTTTTGTATGACCCCAGGTGTATAGGTATATAAAACAGGTAAACAAATTCAACATTGACTGATAATAAACCATTATTCTATAACCTCCACATTCAGTTATTTGACCCCACATGAGGTCATGACCCACCCCCCAGTTTAAGAAGCTTTGCCCCAGAGAACAGAGAAGCTCTGCCCTATTCTCCACCTTTCCTGGCTTTGCCACCTTGGCCTTCCTAGACCTTGCTCCCAACCCTCTGATTTCCCTGGCCTGGCAGTCTCATGGTTTTTTTTTTTTCTGCTTTCCCCGGCCCATACTTCCTCCCCCTCTCTCCTAGACCTCAGTCCTGAGCTCTTAGTGGCAGGGCCCTGATCCCCCTGGCTGCCTCCCTCCTACAAGGAATCCCCCAAGGGACACCCCTTCTTGGTTCTCACCCAGTCTGCCTGCCGTATTAATTGCTAATCTCTCTCATTTTCTCCCCCTCTATCTGCTTGCCTAGCCTTGTCCTGAGCTCTCATATTAATCAGAAAGAAGGACAAATCCAGCATTTGCATGCTTAACTGGCCAAGCTCCCCATATCAGTCATGAAAAACCACCCCCAGACAGGAATCCATTGCCAAGCAAAGATCCTCAGGGATGAGGAGCAAGGAAAAGGGCAGCAGGGAGAGTCAACCCTCCTTCCTTCTTGATCCGGGGAAGCTGTGTCACACATACAAATAGGTCACTGATAAGAGTCATGAGTCTAGAAAATTGTCCAATGTAGAATAGTGTTACAAATCTGAGAAACTGAGTCACACATGTTCGATTTAGAAAACTTGTACACGTATAGATTCTAGATGCAGGAAACTGTCATCATCGCCCTTCTCATAGCTAAGCATTCATACAGCACCTACTATGTGCCAGGTACTGTGCTAAGCATTTTATGAATACTATTTCGGTTGAGCCTCATAACAGTCTTGGGAAGTAGATGCTATTATTACCCCCATTTTACAGCCCAGGAAAACTGAGGCAAATAGGTTAAGTAACTTGGCTATGGTCGCAAAACTGGTTAAGTGTTTGAAGTAGGATTTGAACTCAGTTTTTCCTAAGTCAAGACCTAGAGCTCAATTCACTGTACTATCTACTATGCATGTTTAGGAACAGTTTATTGAGGCCATTCTCCTTTCCTATGTAATGCTGAGGTTCCCCCAAACTGGAAGATGCATACAGGTAACAAATGGTAGCACCGGGACTCAAACCTGTGGCACCCTGCCCTTCCCCCTCGGCTCCTGATTCAGTATTCCTTCCTCTACTAGGAATTCTGGGTTGAGTCTGTGGTCCTGGGAAGGGTGGGAGTGTCTCACTCCCAAAGTTATTTATACGCTTGATAGGATCAGAATTCTAACCCATAAATACAGTCAGCCTGGACCAGTTCAGCCTCCCTGGGTGGGATGGGCTAACCTGCTGTAATTAGTGGCAAGTCTGAATTAGAGGCTGTTTTCCCATGTTTTGCTTTGTGCTGTCCCACTCTGTGCCTGGATGCCTCCTCTTCCCCTCAACCCCTCCAAGGTTGCCTCATTCTTCATAGCTCTGTTCCAGCTCCCCTCCTCCATGAAGCCTTCCTTGGCTTAATACAGTTAAGGGGGAAGAGGGAGAGAGGTTGCTCTCATAGGGTTTAAAGGGACATTAAGATCCACCCCTCCCACCAACCCTCATGTTACAGACAGCAAATTATAGCCCAAATTATAGGTGACTTGTCCAAGGATTTAAAGGTAAATTTTGCTTTTGTTTAATTGTACCTAACCTTTCCTGGCTCCATTTGGTATTTTCTTGGCAAACATACTGGAGTGGTTGGCCATTTCCTTTTCCAGCTCATTTTACAGATGGGGAAAGTGAGGCAAACAGAATGAAGTGACTTGCCCAGGATCACACAGCTAAGGGTCTGAGAGGCTCAGCACTCTACCCACTATACCACATAGCCCACAGAGGTAATAAGTGGCAAAACTAGTATTCGAACTTTATTCCCCTAATTGCAAATGCCACATTACTTTCTTCTTCTTTTTTCCCCCCTAAGGCAATTGGGGTTAAGTGATTTGCCCAGAGTCACACAGCTAGGAAGTGTTAAGTGTCTGAGATCTGATTTGAACTCAGGTCCTCTTGATTTCAGGGCTGGTGCTCTATTCACTGTGTCACCTAGCTGCCCCCATCACATTATTTTCACTGATTATTATTTTGTGTGACTCCCTAACTAGACTGTGGACCCCTTACCATGGAACCAACGGCCCTGAATTTGGTGATGTGGCTCTGGAGACCAAAGCCCCCATCTCTCATTTGCTGCCAGTGTGATGCTCTGGAAACCTCAGTTTCCCCAAAATGAGGGGATTGGGCTGAGGTCCTTTCAGCTTCAGAGGTCTGACCTTAGCCATTGCTGCAACCCCTACATGACAGGAGCTCAGTCAATCAATCACCAATTGCCTGAATTTGAAAGAAATGTCATGTTATTGCCTGCAAGTATAGACTTGTTTTATTACCTTTCTGTGAAAGCTGCTTTAACACCTGTGGAAATTTGTGCATCAAATGCTGGAAATGCTGGAGTCTCTTAAATTAAACCTCTTCACAGGGTTAGCGAACTTCTTTCTTCATCAAGAATGACAAAGATTAGACAACAATGTGCAAATTCTGAATTTGTGGGATCCTGCTAAATGAGGCTCTTCTGCAGTATGGACTTACAGCATTATCCCTCCCTTGCTGAGCTCACAGAAGTTTATCCAGGTACCGTAGAGAAGTGGAGAGGGCTCTGGAATTAGACCCCCCAAAATGCCTTTATATTTCTAACCTGATAAGATTCTAGAATTCGAAAAGGGTAAGAAAAACTGGGATTCGGTGATTCTGGATTCCTAAGATTCTAGTATTTTAAGTTCTAAGAAATCAGGATTTTAGTTTTTCTTTTTTTCTTTTTCTTCTTTTTCTTTCTTTCTTTTTTTAGAATTCAATGATTCTAAGAAACAAAGATTTTATGTCTGATTCTGTCACCCCTCCACTTTGAGAATTTGATCTATCATAGGAGTCCCTGCAAGAACCCAGGCTTCCCAGTTCCCAATACAGACCCCCCCCCACACACACACAAACACACTTTTTAAAAATTATTCCCTCCAAAGGATGCTGCTCCAGTGGAAGATTTTTGGATTCTAGCCAGCCCCTCTCCTCTCCTCAGGGTGGATTTTCCCTCTCTCTCTTGCCTCCACCCAGGAAAAAGTGAGACAGGCAGAGAAATAAATGTGGGTCTGTTTTCACATGAGAATACCATTCCTTTCCCCCCTCCCCTTGCTGCCCACAGCTTCAGCGTCTAATTGACATGAGCAGATGGTATTGTTTGGTGAAAAACTTGAGCAGGAGGGGAAAAAACTCAGCTTTTCAGGATAATGTAGATTAAAAGTTCACAAAAGCGGGAGCTGAATTTGAGGGTGGGAGACTGAGGGAAAATACCAAAGGCATCTTGGCAGGGGCTGTCTGGCCTGGGTTGGGAAAGGCCCAAGGGTGCCAGGGATAAAGCCTTCCACGTTTTCATGTCCTCTCTGCCACCTAATACCTTCAGGCCTGACAATGGACACCATGGCCTCCAGCAAGGGACTGAGAGCACATTTGGGGGGCACAGATGGGATTTCAATGTAGGGCAGAACCTCTTCTTATACTTCATGCCCCTTCACACTCTCCAGGTTCCAGAGACATTGGCCTTCTGGCTATTTCTTACAAGGGCTATTCCTCAGGCCTGAAATGCAGTCCCTCTTCACCTCCACCCCCTGGAACTCTGAGCAACTTATAAAACTCAATTTAAAGGCCTTTATGGATCTGTATCCCGGCCCCAGCTGTTAGTGCTTACCGTCCAATTATTTATTACATTTACTCTGAATCTGTTTCTTTTCTCATAAAGTATAAGCTCCTTGAAGGCAAGAATTGTTTCATTTTTATGTTTGTGACTCTAGCACCTGGTAGAAAGTCTAGTACAGAGTACTACACAATGAATGGCTGTTGAATGGAGGGAAAGTTATAAACTAATAGAATGATAGAACCTGAAAAGACCTTAGGATATGGAATATGAGAGCTGGGAAGACACTTAGAATACAGGATGTCAGAGCTGGGAGGACCCTTAGAACCCAGAATGTCAGAACTGGGAGAGGTATTAGAACATCTAATATCAGAGGTGGGAAGAACTTTAGAATAAAGAATCTTAGAGCTAGCAGCAGCCTTAAAACACATAGTGGCAGAATGGAGTGGAATTTTGATTACAGAACTCAAGAGTTAGATGGGCCCATAATTACAGAGATTGGGAATCAAAAATGAGTGGGTCAGTTTGACCGGGCTTAGAGATGAGACTTTTGTCTTGACTTGAAGATCTTTCTTTGTACCAGGTGTGGACACAAAAGTATCCATCTCATCTTTGAGAGGAGTAGTGGCTCCTCCCAACCTATTTAAGAGTGGTAACGGGACCTTTGCCTTTTGGTTGATTGAGTCATAGTTGTTGTATATCTCACTTTAAATATACCAGACAAAGGATGAGAGAGTTGGTGAGGAAAAACTTGAGAATGGATAGAGACCAGAACTTAGAGAGATTTTTACCTTCTAAGATCAGACTTGAATGAGAAAGAGAGAAGAGAGGGAGGAGAGGTGGGAGAGAGGGAGGGAGAGAAACAGACACGGACAAAGAGACAGAGAGAGACAGACAGATAAACAGAAAGACAGAGATAGAGACAGAAAGAGGGGAGAGAAAGAGACATACACAAAGAAGAGACAAAGAGATAGAGACAGAGACATAATGTGCATGTGTGTAAGAGAGACAGAGAAAGACACACACACACACACACACACACAGAGACAGAGAGAGAGAGAGAAGACATAGAGACAGAAGGAGAGACATACACACAGAGAAACAGAGAGAGAGGAGAGAATCTGCTTATTTACATACTCTTCCCCAGGAACCTTTTGGTCTCAGAGATATCAGGCATAGAGAGAGTGACTGACTCCTCTATAGAACACAAATTATCAGGAAAGGGGTCCTTAGAATATTACTTGCCAATATTTGGGCTAAGTCATTTCTATTCTGCAGGTTTCAGGTCAAGTACTGCCTAGGTAAGCCCCAATGGGAGTTAAAGAACTCTGAGCATCAAACAAGAATGGCATAAAGGAAGAGAATGAAAGAAGGAGAGACAGAGAAACAGACAGACAGAGACACAGAGAGGCAGAGAGAGACACAGAGACAGAGACATACAGAGAAAGACAGAGACAAAGACAGAGAAAGACAGAGAGAGAAAGAGAGACAAAGACAGAGAAAGCTAGATGGACAGATAGAGACAGAATGAGAGAGAGAGAGAGAAAAAAAAGAGAGAGAGAAACAGAGAAAGAGAGAGAGCAGAGAGAGAGAGACAAAGAGAGACAAAGACAGAGACAGGCAAAGAGACAGAGGTACAGAGATAAACAAGAGAGGAGGAAGGGAAAGAAAGTCAGGGAAGGAGAGGGAGAGAGGCAGGAAGAAGGGAGAGACTTGAACTGACCAAATGGCACAAAAATCTACCAGAAAGAGGCTGAAGGAGACAAGAGTAAGCAAAGGGAGAAGGTTCAAGGGAGGTGCCAGTGTGGAATAAAGATCTGTTGTCAGAGGCTCTGGGTTCCAATCCGAGCTCTGCTTCCTGTGTAACCCCGGAGAAGTCATTTTTCCCTTTGGACTTCAGTTTTGTCCTACGTAAAATGAAAGGGTTGGAAGAGATGATTTCTCAGGTCCTTTTCTGCTCTAAATCCTCTGATCTGATGAGATGACATTAGCCACAGGCCAAAAGAGAGGCTTCCAGGAAGAGAGAAGAAAGGCTTTGGGAGAGAGAGAGATCAGCTGAGGCTCGAACCTGTGTGAAAGCCCTGTGTTCCTACAGCCCGATAAGCTGGGGAAATGAATTCTGATCCCTCCAAAACCCAACCCTGGAAAATTTGTGAGAGAAGGGTCTCCTTTTCAGGCAAATGGGAAATCCTCAGCGCTTCCTCCAGCCGCCCCGGTAATGCCAGGATGTCCCCAATCTGCTTTGAGGGATGGAGAGATTAAGAATAATAAAAAAAATTGCAATAAAATATGTGTGAAGGAGGGGGTAATTGTGGACAAATGCAGCATTCAAATTCATTTTTCAGCTCTTTTACACACCATTTCAATCTTATTTTCTGCTTGTTAATGAGATCTTGTTGCTTGGGCTGGGCAAAGCCTTCCAATATCAGGAAGTAATTGCACATAATTTTCTCTCCTACTAGTGATTTGCATCTGGTTTTTTTTTTTTTTTAAATTCTGGGCTCTTTAACATCTCCCCCTCCCCTGATCCCCCCTCCTCAATTTCTTTATGACAAATCTCTCTCTTTCTTACATTTCTCTGGTTCAGCCCTACTCATTTTTAATGCTCATTATAAACATGGTGTTATCAAGAGAAATAAACAAATAAAATCCTAAAAGCTAGAGGAGGAAGAGCTGGAGGGAGTCCCCAAGGCCTGGTCAAGAGATATATCCTTCTTGCTGTAGGCTGCTACTGTTCACTGGGAAGAGAACGCTAGTGGGTGATTCTGAAGATCGGTCAGCTCCTAATTTTGCTCCTTACTAGCTGGGTGATCTTAGGGGAATTACTTTCCTTCTCTGGGCCCCCCATTTCCTTCTCAGAAAAATGAGAGGTCTGAATGACATTATCTCTTACAGTATCCTTCCAGCTTGAATATCTTCATAAGACTTCCATAAACCCATCTACTCTCAACCTATGTCATTCATTATCCTCTGTGCTCAATGTCTGCATGGATCATCGTTTGTTTTGTTATATGTTTCTGTAGATACGGCTTTCCCCCGACTAAGTTACAAGTTCCTTGGAGAGAGGAACCATGTCTTATTTAACTTTGTATTTCCCTTGGCACCCGGCATGACACATACACTCTACAGAACAGATGATTAATAAATATTCATCGAACAAAAGAATAAATGAATAATAGATCACATTTGTACAGTGCTTTATGAGAAGGAAAACACTTTCCTTATCAAAGTCCCTCTGAAGTACGTAGTACAGGTATTACCATTTTATAGATGAGAAAACTGAATCTCCAACGTGAACTTGCCCTGGGTTAGTCATAAGGCTCAGAACAAGGATTTAAGGCCAGATCTTTTCCAACCCCATTCAACTTGATTCAACAAAAGTTTACTAAGTCCCTACTATGTGCAAGACATTGCTAGTTCTACTAGTTCAGAGCTCTTTCTACTGCTCTAATAATTTTCTCTCTCTAAAGGAAGGAAGGAAGGAAGGAAGGAGGGAAGGAAGGAAGGAAGGAAGGAAGGAAGGAAGGAAGGAAGGAAGGAAGGAAGGAAGGAAGGAA
>JAJPUD010001961.1:220410-239069 GCA_023553655.1 Myrmecobius fasciatus
GAAGGAAGGAAGGAAGGAAGGAAGGAAGGAAGGAAGGAAGGAAGGAAAGAAGGAAGAAGGAAGGAGAGAGGAAGGGAGAAAGAGAGGGAAGGGAGAAAGGAAAGAAGGAAGGAAGAAAGGAAGGAAAGAAGAGAGGAAAGGAAGAATGAAGGAAGAGAGGAATGAATGAATGAAGGAAGGAGGAAAAAGAAGGAAGGAAAGAAAAAGGAAGGAGGAAAAAAGGAAAGAAGAGAGGGAATAATAAGAGAAGGAAGGGAAGAAGGAAGGAAGGAAGAGAGGGAGGGAAGAATGAAGGGAGAGAAAAATGAATGAAGAAGGGAATGAAAGAGGAAGGATAAAAGGGAAGGAAGGTAGGGGGAGGAAGGAAAGAAGGAAGAGTTCTCTGGAAGAAAAAGAAAGATGATAAAGGCAATGGTAAGAAGTAATGGCAGAGAGATTTTAGATGATTTTGTCAGATGATTTAATTCTGTGTCTACTAATCCAGTGGAAGGAGTCCTAGGCTGAAAATCTGGAGAGATGGGCTTGAGTCTTGCCTTAACCACTAATTCCCTGTTTGACCTTGGGCCTTGGTTGGGAATCAGAGTATCTAGAAATTTCGTTTTCTAAAGTATCCCAATAAAGAATGTCCAAGCCAGAAGCCTTAGGACAAAGACTATCAGAGCTGGAGAGGTCTTTGAACATCTAAATTAGAAGGGATCTCAGAACAAGGGTCCCTCCATAAAGTGAGGAGGAACCTTAGAACAGCTGGTAATCTCTGGGGCTTTGGTGTAACTCTCCACCCTTGGCAGGAGCCACATAATCAATTCTCTATTGGAGAAGATGCTTAGTGTATGACTCCCTGAGGTGTGGGCATAGAAACATCACACATCTGGTCTATCAAGGGGTTGTAGAGTGAATCAAACACCAGGAACTATAAGCTAGTGATGAGATGAATATTTACAGACCTAATTACCTGCTGTACTACTGAGGGCTTCTCCTCTCTCCTGAGAACCACTGAGAATCCATGAACCATTATTGGGTATTTTGATCATTTCCCTCCCCCATCCTTTAATCTTCGTTAATTTCCAATATGGTCTCTGCTCCACCTAGACCTGTCTGTTGATCTGCTTCCCTCCCACTCTGGTGTCAGAGGGCGATTTCCTTCCAGTCTCTTCTCTTACTCTGGGGCATAATGAGTCCCTCAGAATTCCTTGTTCTTGTAGGGACCCATCCCCCATTAGTTTTTTTTCCTGAGGCAACTGGGGCTAAGTGACTTGCCCAGGGTCACACAGCTAGGGAATGTTAAGTGTCTGAGATCAAATTTGAACTCAAGTCCTCCTGACTTCAGGGCTGGTGCTCTATCCACTGCACCACCTATCTGTTCTTCCCCCTCTCCATTATTTGTTGGTAATTCTGTTAATGTAAGAACCTAGAAATGCTTCTTGCAATCTTCAGTATTTAGAACTATGCCTGGCACACAGTAGATGCTTATTAAATGCTTATGGATTGATGACTTTGTTCAGACTCAGTTTTATAAAAAAGGGAGAATAATGCTTATACTTTCAATCTCACAAGGTTTTCATGAGAAGAGTACTTCACAAATCCAAAAACACAATGCCAGTTTGAGAAATCCTTTGCTACAATAGAAGGCTCTCTGAAACAGTTATCAGGGGAACTGAGAATCAATCGAGGCTGTGCTCCTCTGGACAACACTTCTAGACCTCAGTTTTTATAAAAACAAGTGGGTAACAGCTTGTTTTATAACTTGGGGGTGTGGAACATCAAATGGATGTCAGGTCTGGGAATGTATTTTCTGGTTTTAGAAAATTTTTTTTGTTCTTTCTCTTTTTCATTGTTTTTCAAGGCATGGCTTGCTGGTTGGGTATGATATATTTGAAAATGAAAATATTTTTTAAAGTAATGCATTGGAGTGAAAGTCTGTTCCAGAGTAAAGACCATGTCTGTCTAATTAGAAGGAACAAGTCTGGGTTCTGAAGGGAAAAAGATAGAGTGGGGCAGAGTGGTGGGGTAGGAGCAGCAAACTTCCCTCCACTCCATCCTATGTTTGCTTGTTTAGTTCTATCATCTTCAATCTCTCCTGAACAAGGAGGAAGGCCTTTTCACCTTCAGGCAACAAGCAAGATTAGCTTCAGAGTTCTGATGGAGTGAAGGTCGTCTGCTGATTTCCTACCTAATTTCTTTTTTCTTTTGCAAGGCTGAAAAATACCCTCCCTATAGAATTTCAATTACCAGAATGGAAGCTGAAGGGTTCTGGTCAAGAGACTCAATCCTGGGGTAACTGGATAGGGCAATAGGGAAGCAATAAGACTACAGATGGACACTACCAGACACAACCTGTGCCCTCCTCCTTTTCGCCCTAACTGAGAGACAAAGCAATCTCTTCCTATTTGGGACATCACCCCAGAATCTCTGCATGGGAAACCTCAGGGAACATCTAGTCCAATCTATATCCTAAGGAGGAATCCCTTGATGATCTCCATGTTGGACAGCTCTCACTATTGAGAAATGTCACCTGACAGAAAAGTTCCTCTCTGTAAATTGCCCTCCCCCATTCCCCTTTATGCTCTCTGGGGCCAGCCCAAGTCTGATCATGAGAGCCTTTCCAACATGACTAGAAGACAGTATTAATGTTCCTATCTCCCAAAACATGCACCTTGAAGTCTTCTTTCTCTAGGCTAAATATCCCTAGTTCTTTCAGTGCTTCCAATGCATAGTCTCTAGTGCCTTCACTACCCTGATCACCTCCTTCTGGATTCCAGCCTGTCAAGGTTTTTGGCAAACTTCTGTAAAAGTTAGAACTGATGCTGGACCAAAAAAGAGAGATAGAGCTGGCTTAGTGGTGCACGTCTATAATCTCAGCTAACAGGGAGGTTGAGATGGGAAGATCTGAGCTTGAGAGTTCTAGAGTAAGCTAGAGTGAGCTAAATCATTGGATGTCTGCACTAAGTTGAGCATCAGTATGGTTAGCCCCCAAGAGCAGAAGGGAGGGTGTCAGTTGACTGTATAAGGAGAGGCAATCCAATCCAGGGTGGAAATGAAGTGGATCAAAGGAAAGGAAAGGAAAGGAAAAAGCAAAGCAAAGCAAAGGAAACAGAAGTAGAGGTAGGAAAGAGAAGAAGGAGGGAATGAAGGAAGAGAGAATGGGTTGGAAAAAAGAAATATAGGGTGGGACATGAGTAGATGTCATTTCCCTAGCTGAAGGTCATATACCTACATACCTGCCAGCATCAAGAACATCAGCGTTTGATTTGCAGGTCTTCCTGATTCTAGACTCTGTCTCCCCTATACCACAAGTGCCTCAGAATTCCATTTTTCTGGTTCACTGTTCATTCCCTTCTTATACTAAGGTCCAAAGGTTAAACTGGATGATCTCTAAGGTCTAAAAAGCTCTGATCTTCTTTGGTCTAAGGTCCCTTTCGGCTCATAAATTCTCTGTTCTAAGGGCCCTTCCAGCTTTAACATTCTCTGTTCTAAGGCTCCTCCCAACTCTGACCTTCTATATTCTAAGGTCCTTCCTAGCTCTGACATTCTTTGGACCCTTCCAGCTCCAAAATTCTCTAGTATAAAGCCTCCTAGATTTAAATTCTATGTTCCAAGGGTTTCCCCATTCCTCTCAAACAGAATACATTGATACCATTGATACTACATACTTTTTTCAACAAACATTATCTAGACCACTAACAGTCTCCCATAAGGAGCAGAACCAATTTCCCCCCAACCCCCTCCTACTCCTGGGTCTTTACAGTCTGCTCTCACCCATCCTTATTGGAGTTTCTGTTGTGTCTATCCACCTACTTCTAAAGGTTAACTCAGCTGGTTAGCTCTCAGGGCTAATGAGTCCAAGGTCATGGGTTCAATCCCCACTGGGACCAATTAGCTTCCATCAGAAAAGCTTAACTCTACAGACTATATCTCCTAATGTAAACTTTGAGTCTTGGGGTGAGAGGTGTGACTGGCTTGGGGCAGCTTGGGCATCCCCACTAGCTAGATGTAAAATCAAAGCAGAGGCCCTGTGGCTGTCATGCCAAAAGTCTAATTTTTTGATATAAAGGATGGCACAGGAATAAGTCATTGCTCTAGATGAAGACCAGGAAATTATGTTCCTGAGAATATTTCAAATATCACAATCAGGAAATCTGGAGTCTACTAAATTATAGGCGCTAATGAAGAGGCACATGGATTTATCCAAAATTATGGATAACTAAGAAAAAATTAACATGACTTGAGAAGTCCCGTTTTTAGGAAACAATAAGAGCAGTCTAAATATTAGTTAATGTTGAGACTCTTGATTTAATGATTTCACACAGACTGGAAGATCTTGTTTTTTATATTTTCCTTTTGCTGACATGGAAATAAGTTTGTATTTCTTGACCTCTAATCAGTTGATAACAAAGAGAGGAAACTGGGAAAAACTATGCTATAATTAAAAAAAATCTGTTGCAATCCATAAAATATTCAAAGTATTATATTTTTGTTGTAACCTAGAATTGAAATCTAAGGGAGATACCCATTATTTAGAGAATAGCTGAACAAATTACTGTTTATGGGTGTGATGGAAGACTATTGTGTTATAAGAAATGATAAATGAAATGGCTTCAGAAAAACATGGTAAGACTCATATGAACGGATACAGAAGGAAGTTAACAAGACCAGGAGAACAATGAATGCAATAATAACAGTGTAAAGACAAGCAACTTTGAAAGATTTAGGAAATGTGACCAATTCAATGGCCAACCATAATTCCAAAGAATCGATGATAAAGAATACCAATCATGGTATCCAATGATGGACTACAGGGGTAGAATAAGACAAATTTTCAGATGCAATTGATATGTGAATTTACTTATACTTAATTGTTACATGGTATATTTTTATTTGTTGAGGAAAAGTCATTCAGGTAAGGAGGCTAAGAAGTTAAAAGCAAAAAAAAAAAAAGGAGCAAAAAAAGAAGCATCAATGAAACTATCCAAAATATATAGATTAGAGAAAAGGAAGAAGTTCAGGAAGGAACATAGACTAGGAGGACAACATTGTTGGTACTACTGGGTTAAATTTAATCCTTAAAACCAAATTTCACAGAGTTCATGCTGTATACAGAAACGTTCTTGTTTATTGATGTTTATGAAGTACAAAATAAATAAAAGAAAATTTAGAGAAAAAAATTGCCTTGGATACTCAAGAAATGACTGATAATCCAATACAGACCTGGAAGTTGCATTAGTCATCTGTAACAACCTCTCACTTTTACCATCTAAAGCAGAGTTCAAGGTCCCTTTCCCCCATTCATTCAGGCAACCAAGCAACATTTCCAATGGGGTTCAATTCCAAAAGGCAAGATCAGGATAAAGCTCCAGTTTTACGGACCCTTGTTGTATTGTCCACTGGATAACAGGATACCTTCACCAGGCTTATTTGTTACTGTAGACCACTACAATAGGGTTAGGGGAAGGGGATAAGTATAAAAGGTTCTAGTCCTAGACACCCAACAACAAGCAACATTCTATGAACAACATAGGGACTACTTCATCACCAAATGAAACGCCCTCATTAGGCCTTCTTTTCATTGGTTGATTATTTAGGAAATCAAATAGAGCTGTACAAAATAAAACTGATTCTTTGGTAAGGACCACGTGAACAGGCTGGGCAAGAAAAATGGGTTGATGGGCTCCTGATAAGACCTGGATTCAATTCATTCAATAAATGTTTGCTGTTTGGTACCTGACTGATAGGAAGCACCATCAAGCAAAGAAAGTCTCTCCATGTGATCCAGAAAAACTAAAAAGAGACCAGGAGACAGTTGTCAACATCACAAATAGACAGAACCTGTTGTGAAGGACAAGGTAGTATCAAAAGCTACAGGTCGACCTAAGAAGACATGGTCTTCATTTCCTGAAACTGCCCAAAGACCTTAGGCTTCTGGGAAGACTCTGTCCATCTCCTCCCTCAATAAAACTTTAAAATAGGTGGGAAGAGGAGAGGAAAGGTTATTATATAGTGTCTACTATGTGCCAGACACTGTATTTAGTCTTTCTTCAAATATTATCCCATTTCATCCTCACATCAACCCTGGGAGATTAGTGCTATATTATCCCCCTTTTAAAGATGAGGAAACTGAGACAAACTGTGCTTAAGGACTTGCCCAGGGTCACCCAGCCAGTTGTTTTCACAGCATCTCTGTCTCTTTAGGAGGTGCCTTGCACTAATGATGTTGTCCAAGTATGATGTCTTCCTCTCTGATTGGAATGAGTCCTGGGAAAAATGAGAAACGACGTGGGAGTAATGGTGTACATACCTGGGGAGATAGTCCACTGCTGACAGCGTTCATGTGGTTAGTGGGGGCCGCCGGGTTCATGAAGCTGTCAGAGTAGCTGGAGAAGCTGTGGCGGGCCCCATAGGCAGAGCTCGTGTCGGCAGCGGCTGCGGCTGCGGCAAGACCCCCCTGGTGCATGGTGGACGGTGGCAGGGGCTGGGGCCTGTGTACGGTGCTTCCTCCATCTGCCAAGAGACCAAGGAGATACCTTAGAATTATGGAATCAAAGCATCTTAGGGATGGAAGAGGCCTTGGAAAGTATAGTGCTAGAACTGGGAGGGATCTTGGAACCCAGGATGTCAGAGCTGGGAGAGCCTTTAGAACACAGAATATCAGAGCTGGGAGGGTCCTTAGAACATAGAATGTCAGAGCTGGGAGGAATCTTGGAACCCAGGATGTCAGAGCTGGGAGGACTCTTAGAACCCAGGATGTCAGAGCTGGGAGGACTCTTAGAACCCAGGAGGTCAGAGCTGGGAGGGCCCTTAGAACCCAGGATGTCAGAGCTGGGAGGGCCCTTAGAACACAGGATGTCAAAGCTGGGAGGGCCCTGAGAACCCAGGATGTCAGAGCTGGGAGGGCCCTTAGAACACAGGATGTCAAAGCTGGGAGGGCCCTGAGAACCCAGGATGTCAGAGCTGGGAAGGCCCTTAGAACATGGAATGTCAGAACTGGGGGGGGCCCTCAGAACATAGAATATCAGAGCTGGGAGAGCCCTTAGAACATGGAATGTCAGAACTGGGAGGCCCTGAGAACATGGAATAACAGAGGTGAGAGGTGATCAAAGAACTCAGACTTTTAAAGGAGGACGGTTTCTTAAAGACAATCTAATTCAACTGCTTTATATTGAAGAAAACCGAATCCCATTGGGGGATCGGTAAATTGTCTGAGGTAACAGAAAACACCCCAGAACTGAGATTCAGTTCAAGCCTTCTAACTCTAAACCAATAGAGCCCCAGCTATGGAAAGGCAACCCGCCTTCCCTAAGCCGACCAAACCAATTCTCATGAATCCAGAGCCACTGTGTGAATGAGATCCTCATAGATATCTCAACTCAAGTGGATTTAATAAGCTAGAAACTTTATTTTTCTTGCACCTGCTGTAGATTTGGGAGACTAAATGGTGCAGACAAATTGTCCCAGCCTTCCCATCCCTGCCCCCCTCCTCCAGGATGGGCCCAAGCTGTGTCTGTCCACAATGCCAAATTCCCAGATGAGAAATGTTTTCTGTCAGGTCCCCTGAGAGTTGGGCTGCTCTCTGCCAAAGAGCTAGATGCCCTGGAAACATCTGGAGGCTGGGCCAGGCCTTTAGCACTTCTTCCTTGGAGTGATTTGGCCCTGTGTGGCCACAGCTGCTGTTTGACGTCATGTTTCCGGGACAAGATCTGCTGCAGCAGGTGCTGGGTCCTGGGGGATCTGAGGGAGGAGAAGGGGGGAACACACCAAGAAGACCAGAAGAAGATGGGAAAGGGGTACTTGATAACTCCTGGGTCCCGACTCACCTTGAGAAATGGTGGTACTGGGGTAGGTGGAGTCCGGCAGTTGATATGGTGGGATTGTGGGCATGCCCGTAGGTGGGAAGCCTCCCGGGAGAAGGTGGTTGAATGCTGCAAGTTGATTGGCACCTGCCTGCTTACGCCACCGTGCCCTGCGGTTACTGAACCACACCTGGAAGAGAGAGAAGGGACAGAGGAGGGAGGGATGAGCGGGAAGCATTAAGGAACCTGTCCCCCACTTCCACCTCCCAGCCTTTTTCAGGGTCCTAGACAGAGGGCTAACATTAGCCAGTAACCAGAGCAAAGCAGCCTGCTTTCCTTGTTGGCCATCCAGAAGCTCTGGCATGGTGATGCTAATATTTACATAACCCTTTGTGGTCATCAATAATTAATCAGCACTCATTCATTAAACACTCATTATGTGCTAGGCACTGGCATACAGAAACAGACTGGAGCCAGTCCTTGCCTTCAACAAGGGAGTAGGCACTCACACATATAGATATACTTTAAATCAACTTTTATAGGCAAGGTAACTTTGGTCAGAAGGTGCTACAGTCTAGAGCAAGGAGGAAAGCATCACTAAGGAAATAGCATTTGAGATGGAAATATGGGAAAGGAAAGGAAGGGAGGGAGAGACAGAGAGAGGAGAGGGAGATGAGAATGAGGAGAGAAAGAAGAAAGAGAGAAAAAAGATAAAGATAAAAGGAGAGAGAGAAGAAAGAAGGAAGAGAAAGGGAAAGAGAAAAAAGAAAGAAAAGGAAAGAGATGAAAGAAAAGAGAGAAGGAAGAAAGAGAAAGGAAGAGGGAAGAGAGATAAAGAAAAAGAGAAGAGAGGGAGCGAGAGAATGAGAAATGAGGAGGGAGAGAGAAGAATGAAGGGAGGGAAGAGAGAAAGAAGAAAAGAAGAGAGGAAAAAGGAGGGAGGGACAGAGGGAAGGAGAGAGGGACAGAGAAATAGTGGGAGAGAGAGAGAAAGAAAGAGAGAGAAAAGGGAGAGAGATAAGGTTGAAGAGAGGGAGAGAAATAGAGAAAAGTGATAGATGAGTGAGAAAGACAGAGACAGAGAAAGAAAGAGAAAGGGAGAGAAAGAAAAAAGAAAAAAGAAAGAAGCATGAGGGATAGCTAGTGGTGGTGGGAGATGGAAAGTGGAAAGTGAAGTGTGAGGAAGAGCAAAGTCAATCATCAATCAGTACCTAGAACCTCATTAGGTATTTATTGGTTGATTGAGGACTAAGCTGACCACTTTGACTGGACCAAGGAGTGCTTGAAGAATAGCGATGGGTTCTAAGGAAAGATAGGTCAGAGCCAAAGCTAGTTACAAAGTGCTCTCCCTCTTTTATTTTATTTCTAGGACCACAGAATTTGGATATGGAATAATCCTTAAAGATAATTTCAACCTTTTCTCATTTTATCAATAAGAAAACTGAGCTTCCAGGAGAAGTAAACTGTTTGTCATCATAGTTACCAAAATAGCAGAAGCAAGGTTTGAATTCAGGTACCCTGATTCCACATCCTCTCTTGTGAATTAGGTGGTAGGAATATCATCACCCCCATTTTATTTTATTTTATTTATTTTTTTAAAATTTTTTTTAATTTTATTTGCATAACATATGTGTGGGTAATTCTTCAACAATAACCCTTACATAGCTTTCCGTTACAAATTTTTCCCCCCAACTTCCCCACCCCTCCCCTAGATGGCAGGATATCCACTACATGTTAATTATGTTAAAATATTGGCAAATCGAATATATGTATACATATTTCCAAACTTATCATTGTTGTGCAAGAAGAATCTTATCTACACAAACGATATATCAGATAAAGGAAACACAATGTAAGGAAACATCAATCAAGGAGTATGAGAATGTTATGTTGTGGTCCACATTTCGCATCCCTCTCTCTGGGTGTATATGGCTTTCTTCAGTGAACAATTGGAGGTGGTTTGAAACATATCATTGTTGAAGAGAGCCATGTCCATCAGAATTAATCATCATATAGTACTGTTGTTGCCGTGTATAATGATCTCCTGGTTCTGCTCATTTCACTCAGCATCAGTTCATGTAAGTCTCTCCAGGCCTCTCTGAAATCATCTTGCTGGTTATTTCTTACAGAACAATAATATTCCATAATATTCATATACCATAATTTATTCAGCCATTCTCCAATTGATGGGCATCCTTTCAATTTCCAGTTTCTAGCCACTACAAAAAGGGCTGCCACAAACATTTTTGCACATGTGGGGCCTTTTCCTTTCTTTATGATTTCTTTGGGATATAAGCCCAATAGAAATGCTGCTGGGTCAAAGGGTATGCACAGTTTGATAACTTTTTGAGCATAGCTCCAAATTGTTCTCCAGAATGGCTGTATCCGTTCACAGCTCCACCAACAATGCATCAGTGTCCCAGCCCTCCCACAACCCCTCCAACATTCATCATTAACTTTTCCTGTCATTTTAGCCAATCTGACAGGTGCATCACCCCCATTTTAAAGAGAAGGAAACTAAAGCCCAGAGAGGTTCCCCAGCTAACTGGTTGTAGAGTCAGTCCTGGAATCCAATGCTTCAGACTTCAAATTAATAGCCCTTTCCAAGACCCTATGTTGGGGGGCTTCCCTTCCCACCACTCTCACTCCCCATCATAACAAGAAAATTACATTTGGGGACATGCTTCACCTCTAATCATGATGGATTGTGAAGAGGACTAGTTTAGTTCAAGTTGACCCATCTACACTAATGAAAAAAAATCACCCCTATATCTTGTCCAATAGCTGGGCCAGAAAGAAGTATTGGCAGAGAAACAGAGGAAGAGTAGCATGATGACATAGAAAAAAGCAAAGAAGCAACATCAAAGTCATGGTCTTAGAAAGTCAAAACAAGGAAAGCCCATAAAGTTTAGATTGTCAGAGCTGAGAGGGCCCTTAGAGCCCAGGATGTCAGAGCTGGAAGGGCCCTTAGAACTCAGGATGTTAGAGCTGGGAGGGCCCTTAGAACACAGAAAGTTATAGCTTGGAGAGCCCTTAGAACCCGGGATGTCAGAGCTGGGAGGGCCCTTAGATTACAGAATGTCAGATCTAGGAAGGCCCTCAGAACACAGGATACCAGAGCTGGGGGAGTTCTCAGAACATGGACTGTCAGAACTGGGAGGGCTCTTAGAACAAAGAACGCATTTACTCAGCCTCTAGGATTCCTTCCATTTTTTTTTTAACCTATAAACCTATGGCCCTTTGTCAAAGCTGGAAGGAATCGTAGAATAACATGTCAAAGCCGGAGTTTTGGAATCACCTAAATTCCTTCTCATCCCTTTCCTCCCCTTGAGGACCTTTTTGTCACACAGCTATTAAGTGACTGAGCCAACACTGCATCCAAAGTCCCTCAATTTTAAGCCCTGCCCCCTCTCTGTTCTAGCTTGTTGGTGAAACCTCCCCCTGAGAGTCAGTCACCTGTACCAGGGTGAACTATGTCCATACAAAATCCTGCCTGGAGGTACCAGGTTGTAGTAAGCATATGGCTACAACACCGTAGCTTTAGAGTGGACGTTTTGTCTAACTCCCTTCACTTTTCAGATGAGAAAATTGAGTCTTACTTAGGTGACTTGCTCAGTGTCACACAGCTAATCTGAGATCTAAAAGAGCTCTGCTGTCCCCTTCCATGCTCCCATGAGAAGACATGATAGACTGACTGATCCCTAACTTTCTTCCCTCCATTGAGTGGGGAAATCCCTTCCTGCCCTATGACCATCCCCCTACCTACCCCGAGGACCCTAGGTTTAGGGTTCCCCACTGATCCCCTGTATTTATTTTTCTCTCCCTTGAGGAGGGAGGAGCAGGATAAGCTTTTGAGCCAGCTGAAAGAGCAGCTGCTGGTGAGACCTGATTAGGTTTCACATCCAAGACAGAGGGTGTCAGGAGCCAGCTCCAGAATGCAAGCCAGGCAGGCAGAGGCCATGCTCTCCCTTCCCCCAGCTTCCCACGGCCCTGGAGGCCCCTTGGAATAGTTCTGGGGGGGGGGAAAGAATTGGGCTAGAAAGGCAGTGCCCAGGCAAGACCAGGCCAGCACCTGCACCCAGCATCACTGCCTAGCTTGAGATTTGAATTGAACCACTGACAGCAATCCCAGGTGGGGCCTCTGCTTCTCCATATGAAAAATGGGCAGAATCTCACCCTATCTGCCCCTGGAGAGGATAAAGAGAAGTGGGATCATTTCACCTTTGAATTGATAAGAATTTTCCCCTTTGCATTAATAAATACTTCAGGTATTTTGCTTTCTGCCCTTCAAGGGTCTAATACAATGATTCATTCCCTGGGAAGTCTTTCTCCCCTAGAATGGAAGGTAGCTCTTCCTTATTTGATCTTAAAGTATCTGATATGTGCGTGTATGTGTGTGTGTGTGTGTGTGTGTGTGTGTACATATATAGGTATGTATAATTGTGTGTATGTATATGTACAAATATATATATTTTTTCCCTGAGGCAATTGGGGTTAAGTGACTTGCCCAGGGTCACACAGCTAGGAAGTGTTGTGTCTGAGTCAAATTTGAACTCAGGTCTTCCTGACTTCAGGGCTGGTGCTCTATCCACTGCGCCATCTAGCTGTCCGCATATACATATATATTATTATTATTATCTTCCCATTCCCTATTTCTGTCTCTCTTCCTCTCTCTGCCTCTCATCCCCCCCGCCTTTCTCTCTGTATTTATCTCCCTCTATTTGTTTCTCTCTTTCCCCTTCTCTGTCTTGTTCTTTTTCTCTTTCTGTCTTCCTTTCTGTCACTCTCTTTCTCCATCTTTCTCTCTCCCTGTTCCATCACTCTGTTTCCTTCTCTGTCTCTCTCCATTTCTCTCCCTTTCCTTCCACTTTCTCTTTCTCTCTCTCTTACATACACACATACACAAATACACATACACATATACACACCATGTGTACTATGGGTCTGACATGGTGCTATAGACAGAGAATTAGTCAGGAAGACCTGGCTTTCAATCAAATCCTGCTTAATTTTTCCTATCTGTGTGACTGGAAGTTGTCTAACTCATACTCTGGGTCTAATCTCTCATTTTACAGCTGAGGAAACTGAGGCCCAGGGAGTTTATGACTTGCCTAAGATCATATTGTTAACATATGTCTCTCAATATATGTGAAAATAATAAGAACGATGAATGGATCCAACCACTTTGGAGAGCCGTCTGGAATTATGTCCAAAGAGTTATGAAATTTTGTATGCCTTTTGACCCAACAGTATCGCCATCAGGTCTTTTTGCCAAGGTGATCAGGGAAAAAAGAAAAGAGCCATATGTTCTAAAATACTTATCACAACTCTCTTTGTGGTGGCAAAGAACTGGAAAATGAGAAGATGCCCATCAACTGGAGAAAGGCTGAACAAGTTGTGATATATGAATATAATGGAATACTATTGTTTCATAAGAAATAATGAGCAGGGTGCTTTAGAAAAAACCTGAATAGACTGAGATGAACTGATTCAAATTGAGGTGAGCAGAACCAGGAGCACAATGTACACACCAACAGAAACATTGTGCAGTGATCAACTATAAGTGACAGCTTTCTGCAACAATAGTGATCCAAGGCAATTCCAAAGGATTCATGATGAAAAATGTTATCTATCTCCACAGAAAGAACTGATATTTCGTGACCCTGGGCAAGTCACTTAACTCCAATAACCTCGGGGGGAGGGGGGAAACAACTGATGTTTGAATACAGATCAAAGCATATTATTTTGCACTTTCTTTTTTTTCTTCTTTTAGGTCTGTGTCTTCTTTCACAACATGATTGTCATGGTAATAAATGAATGAATGAAAAACAAACAAATAAATAAAAGATGGAGCTACAAAGAGTGAAAACTTCCTTTCTCTACTATTGTGTTGTTTTTTTAAAAAAGAGATGGTAAAGAAAACCAAGTCCTGTCCTCCCATTTTGCATATGATGAAACTGGGGCCCAATTACTTGACCAAAGTCATTTAGCTCTCTTTCTTTTTTTTTCTTCCATATTTCTTTTTCCTCTATTATTTCCTCTTTTTCTCCATTCTTTTTTCTTTCCCTTTTATCTCCTCCCCCCTATTCTTGAGAATTTACAATTCACACATTATTTATTAAGCACTTACTATATGCAAAACACTGTATCTAACATTCAGGGAGAAATGAAGTTGACATAAAACAAGGTCTTAATTCTCTTGGATCTCCAGTGGACTAGGGCAGCATGATATATTGTGCTAGACTAGGTATTACGAAGACTTGGATTCAAATCCCAGTTCTATTACTTTACTACCTGTGTGATTTTAGTCAAGTCACTTTCCCTTGCTAAAGCTAGTTATTTATTTGTAAAATAATGGGATGGGACTAGGACTCTGATTCTATCCAGCTTTAAATCTGTGAGACTATGACTTTCTGCCATGAAAAGGAAAAGGACACAAGGCACCATGAGGGGAAGATGCCCTAAGACACCAGATGTTGGGTGGAGGTTGCAGAGTGGGAGAACAGGAAGGGTCAGGGTCAGGGAGAATGCTAATAGCATCTTATTTTAAGCAATTAAATGCTCATTGTTTCTACTAGGCTAAAGAAGTCAAATAAAGCCAACAAGCCTCTTATTAAGCATAAGGCACTGTGCTAAGGGTTGGGGATACAAAGAGTGACAAAAGATAATTCCTGTTCCCAAGCAACTCGCAGTCCAATGGAGGAGACAACATACCAAAAATTCTGAGTGAATGAGATACAGATAAGACAAATTGGAGGTAATCAAAGTGGGAAGGCACTAAAATTAAAGAGGAGTGGGAAAAGCTTCTTGTAAAAGTTTAGACTTTAATGGGGACCTGAAGGAAGCCAGGAAGCAGAGAAGAGGAGACAGTTTTTGGTAGGGAAGACAATCACAGAAAATTCCTGTAGTCAAGAGATGGAGTACTGGGTGAACAGAACAACAGAGAGGTCAGCGTCTCTATATTGTAGAGTATATGGGGGTGGGTTGGAAAGTAAAGTGTAAATGTTATTGATGCCTTGGGAATAGAGTCTGATTGCCTCACCCTAGTTACAGCTCTGCCTCTTTACATAGTCTTGGGTGAATAATAAGATAGCTCAGTTAATGATAGGAGATCATGTTTCTATGATGCTTTAAGGGTTACAAAGTATCTTCCCCAAAGCTCTGTGGAATGGGTATTGCAGTGAGTACTCTGGGTAATGCAAGTAACAGTATTCCTATTCTACAAATGAGATACCTCCCCATTCCTGTGGGGAGTAAATGTCAGAGGTCAGGTGCAAGGACAGTTGTCCTGATTCAAAGAATAACCCTTATTCCAGGAACCCAGGCTGCTTTGCAATAATCATTAATGATAATTAGTTATATGATAAGGGTTACAAAGTATCTTCCCCAAAGATATCTCAGTTAATGATAGGAGATCATGTTTCTATGATGCTTTAAGGGTTACAAAGTATCTTACCCAAAGCTCTGTGGAATGGGTACTAAAGCGAGTACTCTGGGTAATGCAAGTAACAGTATTCATTTTCTACAAATGAGGAAACCTCAGTTCACAGAGAGGCTGAGACACCTCCCCATTCATATGGGGAATAAATGTCCAAGGCCAGGGGCAAGGACAGTTATCTTAGATAAGCCCTTATCCCACCAACCCAGGCTGCTTTGCAATAATCATTAACGATAATTAGTTATATGATAAATATCTAATATAATTGATCCTAACAATTAATGATAATAAAAAGTATTGACAGAGCTTTACAGTTATAGTCTCATTTAAAGATACTATTATCATCCCCATTTTCCACACAAGGAAACAGAGGCAGATAGAAGTTAAATGCTTCCTAAAGGTCACCCAACTAATGTCTGAGGATTTGAATTCAGATTTTCCTGCTTCCAAGGCCAGAACTTTAGCCACTAAGCCATTTTCCACCCAAACAAAATCTCTTGGGTGTCTTAGCCTTAGGACGTGATAACTAACCTCCTCTCTATTATTGTTCCACTTTGGACTAGGGCCATATAGACTTCTCTCTTCTGTCTATGTTCACCAGGTCTGTTTCCTTGCCCTGCTAGGGAGGCATGATTGCTGTTTTTATGTGTCTGTCTTGCTTACTCTGCACAGTCCAAAGGGCAGAAATCAGGGCAGTGAGGGGGCTGAGGCAGGGGGGAGCAGGGTAGTCTTTTAGGTTTAATATAAAGCTTCCTAATAATCAGGGCTACCCAACAACTAAATGGGCTGTTTTGTTAAAATTAGCTCTCCATCACTTGGATATAGGCAGCCAGCTAGCTGGTAACTCTACACTGAAATCTGATCTCTGACATTTACTAAGCTGTGTGACCCTGAGCAAATCACTTGATCTCTGACTCAGTTTCCTCATTTGTAAAATGGGAATTATAATAGCATCTACCTCTTGGAATTATTGCAAAGATAAAAATGAGATGTTTGTAAAGTGCTTTGTGAACCATAAAAACCCTATATAAATGGGGTTGGCTAAGATGGTGCAGTAGATAGAGAACCAGCCCTGGAGTCAGGAGGATCTGAATTCAAATCTGGGCTCAAACTTAACATTTGCTCGCTGTGTGACCCTGGACAAGTCACTTAATCCTAATTGCCTAAAAAAAAAGATACAAATTCAAACTATTACTGTTACTATATATTACTATACACTAACATATATACTACATGTTACTATATATTACTATATATATATATGTATACACACATACATAAACACAGTGTTATGTGCTCAGATACAGGCTAGCACCTTTCAAGGACGATGCTGAGGAGTTTACTGCACTAGGGGAGAGGTTTGGTTAGCTACCTATTCAGTCCCTCTGACATTCTGTGCTCCACCATATTTGTAGACCGTTGGCTAACTGACTGTTGCGTTCCAATGTTTTTTCCAGCTCTGTCATTCCTGGTTCTAAAGGCCCTCCCATCTCTGAAATTTTCTGATTTCCATTCCTTCCCTTGATCTTCTCCCTAAGCCTTTCTGAAGTCTCACCCGGCTGACATTTATACCAGAACAATGATACCTAAATTGGCATCCTCCCCTGCCCCGACCTCGCCCCTAGTGCTTAGGTCATCCCATTCGCCTTTGTAAAAACCCAAGCTTTCATCAATAATTGTTAGGGTTTCTGGGAATTTTGCTTTAGAAACTCCAATACAATGAATTCCAGTGAGGAATTCATTTGTGGATAGAAAGGAAAATAGAAGTGCATTCTGGGAATCTACTAGACATTTATAATATACGTGAGTTCCACTTTAAGCAAATGAAGTAAAAAAAAAGATTCCTCCTTAAATATGGAGTTCCATAATGTATTTAGAAACACAAGATCACAAACCTATAAGTGAAAGGCTTCTGAGAGGCCGTGTAGCCCCCATCCCATTTTATGAATGAGTATACTGAGGTTCCAGCTGAATTAAGGTTGTAAATGAAAATGGGATTTGGTTTATAAAAGTTGTTTGGGAACTTGGATGGCTAATAAGCAAATCAAATTACTACTGCTGCAAGCTGTTGTCTGCTATTGTTGATCAATCAATTAATCAATCAACAAGTGTTTATTAAGCACCTACTCTGTGACCGGAATAAGAATGGTATTTCTTCATGCTCAGCTAAGCACATGAGGGCTGTTCATGTTGGCTTGGGACCAGATCAATCCCAAGAGCCTGTGTTTCACATGGAAACACATAGAGACATCCAACCAGCCAATCAGGACACAGCTAGGTTTATTGTCCTTCAGGGAAGGTACATGCTGGGCAGTCCCCCGAGAAAATAAAAATTAAAACACCCCCTAGAGAAAAATACTATTACAGCTAACATTATGAACCTCCCCCTCCCCAGCCCCCTGCCTCTTCTCCTCCCCTCCTCCTTCCTCCACTTCCCACAGGTGGGTCAGACTTCCTGCTGAGGGTAGGCATCCTTTTATTGGCAGATCAGCCAAATCGAGGGGAAAGACCATGTAATGTGGGGCCGGCTTCAAAGGGAGGCCGCTCCTGCTGGGGCGTGGGTCAGGTCTGGCTAGCCCTCAAGGAGCCCCTTGTGAAAGGATCTCATTACCCCTTGGGGGGGGGCTCCCACTGACCTGGAGGGAAAGGGAGGGCAGGTGGGGGGGAGAGGAATGACATATCTGCTAGTGTAGGTGAGACTAGTCACAGTTGGAATTTCTTAGAATGGGGCTAAGTCTCCCCCTGGAACATTAGAACCCTGGAAACTTAAAATCATAAAATCTATAGAAACAGAGAGTCTTAGAATCACAGACAGCACTGAATGATAGGATTTTAGGATCATAAAGTAGAGTCAGGACCTACTTGCTCCAGTGTCTCCCTTTTGCTAAGAGGATAAAATACAAACTCCTATCTTTGTTTTTTGCAATCCTCTAGCTCTCCTTCTCGAGCTCAGAGCTCAGAGCCAATCTCCTTTATGAACTCTTTGGTCAAATTGTTTTTCATGCTGTTTTCTATATACACTATCCTACCTCCATGCTTTTGCACAAGCTGTGCCTCTCTGCTTGGAACACTCTTCCTCCCCTACCTCTACCTCAAAAAGTCCCTATTTCCTTTTAAAGATCAGCCCAAGGACCACCTTCTCCAGGAGCCTTCTAATTCTTCACAATGCTAGTCATTTCACCTGGAAATTGCTTTGTATCTAATATTAAATTTTCCCTTTGTGTGTATTTCTTTCTTTCTTTCTTTCTTTCTTTCTTTCTTTCTTTCTTTCTTTCTTTCTTTCTTTCTTTCTTTCTTTCTTTCTTTCTTCCTTTCTTTCTTCCTTCCTTTCTTCCTTCCTTTCTTCCTTCCTTTCTTCCTTCCTTTCTTCCTTCCTTTCTTCCTTCCTTTCTTCCTTCCTTTCTTTCTTTCTTTCTTTCTTTCTTTCTTTCTTTCTT
>JAJPUD010001961.1:249308-308979 GCA_023553655.1 Myrmecobius fasciatus
TGTCTCTGTCTGTGTACCTCACTCTGTGGGTCTTTTCTAAGTGTGTCTCAGTGTTCCTATCTCTGACTCTGTGTCTCTGTATATCTGTGTCCCTGTCTCTGCTTGTCTATATCTCTGTGTGTGTTTGCATCCCTGTCTCTGTCTCTGGCCAATTTCTCCATTCTTTAATTTTTTTTTTTCCAACAAGATAAGCCAGAGACAGACCCGGAGGGTGCATTGTCCGGGATGTCCTCAGAGCGTGTCCCTGTCTTCATCGAGCTCCTCGTCTGATGAGGAGATTTAACTGACCTGATGATGAAGATGATGAAGTTTTGTGTTTGTGCTTATGAGGGGATGGGGGAGGGGGGGGAGAGGAGACCACTTAGGGGAGGAGTTTCTGAATGCTATGAAGGAGGAAGAGGAAGAGAGAAAAACTCCAAAGCTGGAAGCTCCCACCATTAACCAAAGTTGTCCCAGATTCCCCAGTCATTCATCTGTGAAATGGATTCATTGTCTTGGTCAACAAGGCCGCCTCCTCCAGGAAGCCCTCCTTGATTACCTCCATCCATAGAACTGCAGGTTTTACAGGACCATCCAGTCCATGGTCTCATTTTACAGAGCAGGAAAGAGGTCCAGAGAGGGAAGGGGATTTTCTCAAGATCACACAGATCAGAAACTTCACAGGCGGGATTCAAATCCAGCTCTCCTCTGAATTCAGACCCAAATGATTTCTGTTATACTAAGCTGCCTCTTCCTCCAACTTCCAAACCCCCAAACCTGAGGTCTGTGCTCTGGCTGATGGGATGCTGGGGGCCAATCTGAGGGCCAGAGCCAGGAGAAGAGAACAAACTTGGGGTCGCAGTTCTGGAGCTGGAAGGACTTTAGAGCCAGAGGCTGCTCCCAGCCTCCCATTTCCAGACTAAGAAGTTGAGGTGGCCGATATTATACTGAAAGTAAATGTGAAAATAATGACAAACTTCTCCCTCTCAAGTTCTTGTGCTTGAAACACTTCAAAGGCAATATCATTACCATTTGCAAGCCTCCTTTTGGGAAAAAAGAAGAAAAAAAGGGGGGGGGAAGGATGATCCTGTTTCATATATAGGGAAACCGAGTCCAGAAAAATAGAGAAAATTCAGTGAACCAGGATGATTCTGTTTCACATATAGGGAAACTGAGTCCAGAAAAATAGAGAAAATTCAGTGAGAAGGATGATCCTATTTCATATATAGGGAAACTGAGTCCAGAAAAACAGAGAAAATTCAGTGAGACTCAACTCCAGGTGGCAACAGAACACATGTGCTGGAGCCTAGACTTGCAAAGGAATGGGGGTGATTTGGAAGTCCCTGAGGAGGGACAGCTACAGGTCCTCTCTCTCACGTGCACACAGTGAACCCCACTGACTTTTTTAGGATACCCAAACTTCTCCCAAATACCCAAAGAGCCCCTTGGCCCCTTATCTCTGGGACCTTTCTGTAATTTCTAGGATTACTAAAAAGCAGTCCAGAATAGGGGCAACTAGGTAGCCCAGTGGATAGTGATGGAGTGAGGAAGACCTGAATTCAAATGTGATCTCAGACACCTCTTAGCTGTGTGACCCTGAGAAAGTCACTTAACCCTGTTTGCTTCACTTTCCTTATCTGTAAAATGATCTGGGGAAGGAAACGATGGACCCCATCAGTACTTTTTGCCAAGAAAACCCCAAATGGGATCTCAGAGTCTCAACCACAAAGTGGCTCAACAACAAAAGCCCAGAAGAGAGAACTGACATCTTCTAGTCTTGGGATTGAGTCTGATTTCTTCATTTATTAGAAGTGTGAAAGTCTCTTCCCTTCAGGGCCTCAGTCCCTTCATCTGCAAAATGGGAATCGCCACACTCATAATGCCTTCTGCACAGCGGTTCTATGAGTAGTAAATTACAGTGCATTAATGAAATAGGAGTTATCATTCGCAGGGATTTTACAGATGAGTAAACTGAGACCCAGAGAAAGGGAGGGACATCCAAGGTCATGAGCAAGCAGGTGGAAAATGCCAGCTAGGATTATTGCTCTTGTAGCCTCTGGCCTCGGGGTTTCATTTCTGAGCCCCCCTTCTTCTCCCCAACATCTGGAAACCCCCTCCGTCCCCTCTGCCTCCCTCTCCCTCTTATTACAGTTAACTCGGGCCCTGGTGTGGAGCTGTTGTGGCAGAGAAGCGAATCGCATAATAGTTGATATGCGTTTTAATCAAGTAATTCGGGCCTAGTGCAGTGATGGGGAGAGTGGGCCGGGTGTCCCTGAATACCAAGCAGCCCAGGGAGCAGGGCTAGAAAAATAGAAAAATCATTTGGAGCTCAGCTGGGGACCGAGGGCTCGGCACGGCCCGCTTGCCAGGGCCTTCGGAGACGCGCTTTGTGGGGGTGATTTTTTTCAGACACCAAATTGGTCAACTGTAACCAAAGCTCGGCTCTCCGTAATGCCCCTGATGGACCTTACAACCTGGGAATCAACAGGAACAATAAGCTTGAGGGGGAAGAAAGGAGGGAGCTCGACCACGGCGGCGGGGGACGATGGGAGCGGGGAGGGCCCCTCGGTGTGGGAGAAGGACCTCCTTGAGGTTTGGGTAGAAGGATATCGACCCTAGCAGTAATAGCTCACATTACATGGCATTGGCTACTAGACAAAGGGCCTTCCTCACAATGCCCCCTCCCTGGAGGAAGGAGAGCCAGAACGGATTATTATCCCCATTTCATAGATGAAGAAACTGAGACTCGCTAATGTCGCTTAACTTTAACTTGCCCAAAGCTAGTAAATGTGAGAGCTCAGTTTCAAACCACCCCAGTGCTTTCTTCTCCGGGGTTTACAGCCAGCCACCTCCTCCTATCTCTGCTTCTCTTGCCACTTTTCACCCCTTGCCTGCTTTGAAGCACAGATGGAGGCCATCTCAATTCAACAACTTAGCAAACCTTTGTTAAGTGGCCACTCTGTGCCAGCTCCTGTGCCAAGTGCTGAGTGTGCAGAGCTTGCTTCTTGTAGAATTACTTCCCAGGAAGCCTCCTGGAACCGATTCGGGTCTCTCCCTTTCCACGGTGACGCCTTTTCCCATAGCTCCTAGTTCTAGCTTAGCTTGGTTCCTTGAGTTGACGTGGAACTCCCTCATTTGACTGTGAGTTCCCCAAAGGCAGGAGCCGGGTTCTATTCTCTACCGTGCAAAATATTAATTATCCATGGGGCTTTGTAGAAGGTCAAAACTTGGGGACTGGGGAGATTGGGGGTGAGGAAGCTTCCCATCTGAAACTAAACAATGGTGTCTAATGGACAAAACAAGTGTTCAGAGGGCCTCCCAGCTTCGATAATCAGGTTCTAAGGTCCTTTCAAGTTCAGATATTTTATGGCTCCCTTTCAGCATTAACTAAGGGTCCTCCCAGCTCTGACCTCCTGGGTTCTAAGGGCCCTCCCAGCTCTGACCTCCTGGGTTCTAAGGGCCCTCCCAGCTCTGACCTCCTGGGTTCTAAGGGCCCTCCCAGCTCTGACATCCTGGGTTCTAAGGGCCCTCCAAGCTCTGACATCCTGGGTTCTAAGCTCCCTCCCAGCTCTGACCTCCTGGGTTCTAAGGACCCTCCCAGTTCTGACATCCTGAGTTCTAAGGGCCCTCCCAGCTCTGACATTGTGTGTTCTAAGGGCTCTCCAGCTCTAAAATCCTGTTCTAATTTAGAAGACGCTATAAGTGTGACCTTTCAATAAATGCAGCTTCCAGAGGCCATTTCTATGAAGGATTCAGAGGCAGTTGCAGATGAGCCAAAGAGGCTCCCTAAGGCCTCCCCTCACCAATGCACCCTGCTTGCTGCCCAGCTGGGCTATAGACTAGCCCTGACTCCTTCCTATTGGTTCCTTCTTACTGAGACCCCAAATCACCCTCTTGAGGGATGCAGATCATCTCTTGGATTCTGGGCACTCTTCTCCCTGACCATTAGTTTCTCTATCTCCCTTCAACAAACTGTGAAGACAACAGTAGCTGATTTTCACTTAGGTTTTCATTAGAATTTACATGCATTATCCCATTTGAACCTTACAACAGGAAGAGGCGATAGGTATTCCCATATTACAGATGAGAACATTGAGAACGAGAAGCTTAAATAAGTTAACCCTGAAACTCAGAAGTATTGGGAAGTATGTTTTGAATCCAAGTCTTCCTCCAGATTCAGCACTTTCTTTCCTTTTATTTTTATTTATTTGTGTGTGTGTGTGTGTGTGTGAGGCAATTGGGGTTAAGTGACTTATCCAAAGTTAGGAAGTATCTGAGGCTGGATTTGAACTCGGGTCCTCTATCCACTGCACCATCTAGCTGCCCCTGGAGATTCAGAATTTTAAAAAATCATCCCCATAGTACTGTTCCAGAATCTGGCCCTCAGCGTTGTCGGAGATAAGCGGGTACCTGAAGCAATGCCAGTGTGGATGCTCCTTCCTCTTTCACCAGACTTTCGGGACTCCTCTTACCATACTAGATGGTGGGATGCTGCCTTTAGAACCTGGAGCCTTCTCTCCAGGAGCATCCCAGAGGAAGAGGGAATCACAGGAAGCCCAAGGGGGGCCCTTCTCAGCTCCTTCCTATGACCTAAACCTTAGCAGATGGAATATCCATCAATCCCGCAGCCCCTCGCTTCCCTGGCTGCATTCCTGCTGCCTTTTCTTGCCCCTCTCCTCTTCCCGTGGGCTCCTCCTCCACCTTTATCTTTCCTGGATTCCATTTGGACTTTTAATGTACCCACAGGACTTGAGATCCATCCTGAATGGAGTGGACATTTGTGCAATCTGTCTAAAACTCCTCATTGTCTGGCATTCAAGGCCTTCCACAATCTGAACCTTTCATACGTCTTCAACTTCACTTCGCACTGCTCTCCCGACCTGCTTTTCAATCCATTAAAAATATCATATCATTTTCCCTTCCCGGAGTGACCTCTCCCTTCCCCCTCTCTAGACAAATTCTATTCATTTTTCAAGGTCCATCTGGAGTCCCACATCCTCCAGAAATCTTTCCCTGACTGAAAGAGTTAGTTGTTCCCAACCTTGGTCACTTACTAGCTAGGCAATTCTGGACAAGACATTTGCTTCCCTCAGCCTCAACTTTCTTCATCAGGGAAATGGGAATAATGATGGCACCTAACTCACAGAATTGGCAGGAACAAATATAATAATATATATAAATTATACTTAGCAAACTATAAAGCACTATATAAAAATATCAGGGTTTAGGGCTCAGTCTGCAAATAACACGAAACCGGGAGAGATCCTTACACAGCGACTATCTGGCTCTGAATCTTACACGTTATAGACAATTTTTCAAAAATTCTGCTTCAGATATGGTTCTTTTCAGGTCTGGAGAGATTAAGAGATTTCCTAAGATCATACAGGCATAAGAGGTACAGGCTAGCCTTGAACCCGGCCTTCTGGCTGGAGCTGGTAGCTTGTGGCCCCAGTTCCATCCTTTGCTTGCCTCCCCTCTGCCCAACCTGGGGAAGGGGACTGAGCAAAGGAAAGCTAGCCCAAGGGAGTTGGGGAGAAGGGAAGGACAGACACCAAATAGAGAGAACAAAAGATTAAAAAAAAAAAAGTCAGTGTGAATGGAGGGAATTTAAAGAAAGCGAGATATCAGTGGGCCCTGGGGCCTAGCTGGGGCTCTGTACCACCTCACACAAAACCTCAGGGCCTTTGGTAGCCCTGCTCACTCTGAGGCTGGCAGCCACCCTAGGGGGCCAAGTGGGGCTGAATGCTGAGCTGACAGCCCCTGCGCCTACAACTGTGATCTCAATAAAGTTCCCAATGTCAGCTCTTCAGTCCCGCTCTTGGGGAAGGGACGCCTTGAATATTAAAACCTGAGGCCGGGACCTAGAGAATAGGCATGGGATGGGGGAGGAGGGCTGAAGGGCGGGACACAGCCGGGCAGGGAGAAGACCCAATGGGGCCTCTAGCTAAGGGAGACCAGCTCCTGACAGGGTCATTAAGCAACTGGATGTACTGACAATAGCCACAGAGGGATGAGCTGTCACAGCTGGAAGGGATCTTAGTTGGGCTCCTTCAGGAAACTGAGGCACAGAGGGGCTTCAGCCAAGGTGGCGGACAGCAGGGAAAGGATGAGGACCAAGATGCACAAAAAGATCATCTCTCAAGCTTTCTGCAAGTGTCTGAGAAAGCTGAGGGAGGGAGGGGGCTGGGACCTGTGGGGGGAGGAGAGGAATGGACATCCTGGGAATGGGGAAAGGGCTACCATTCTCAGCCTCTTGCTCAGGCCCCAGATCTACAGTAACATAATCCCATTTATGTAGTAATTAAGGCATTTGCCAAGCCCTTTCTAGCCATGGGTTCAGTATGTAATTCATGCTAGTAAGATCTCAATATACCATAAAGTAATTGTGTCAATTCTGAAATGATTTTTAAGTTCAAGTAAGTGTTCAGAGCCAGGATTCCAACTCAGGACTCTCGATACAATACCCCTTAATTCAAGTTGATTCGTCAGAAGCTTATTGGGGATCAGTCTCCCGATACAGTGTCTGATGCAGTGAGCCCTGCAGGGGGGATCCTGCCTTTGAGGTTCTTATATTACACTGGAGAGATATAATATAACAGCTAAGAATATCCCCAATATATTGAGGAGGGAATTAACACGAATAACTAAAGAAGTTATAAAAACTTCTATTATAAAAACTATAAGACCATTATGCCCTCTTGGATATATAAGCAAAAATTTCATAAAATCACAAAAAAGGATCTAAGAGTTTGAAGGGACTGGAGAAGGTCCCATATATCAAAGTTGTTGCTGTTGTTTGTCCTTCATAACATGAGGGAGATGATGTCATAATATGCAAGGGAATTTGATTGGATGGGGAGGGTCCATGCAAGATCAACTGCCTCACTTTCTCCTCCAGAGCCATCTGGATCCAGTGTCCAGTAACCTCCACTAAACATAATATACAAATGGCAGTGCAATCTCTGCTTGAAAATCTGTGAAATGAACCCTTCTCTCTCCTCTGATTAAAGGGCTACCAAATGCCTCCCAATGCCTTTCTTCATGGAAACTGGACTCAGCTCGCTCCGCTTTGCATCGCAAGCTACCCTGCTTGGTTTCAAATCCATAGAACACTATGCTTCTAAGCCAGCTGTCCCCTATATGTTGTCTCCTCCATTAGATTTTAAGCTCCTTGAGGACCCTAGTGCTTATCCCAATGCCTGGCATATAGTAGCCACTTAATCATTGTTTATTGGAGGGCAACTAGGTGGCTCAATGGATAGAGCACCAGCTCTGACGTTAGGAAGACCCGAGTTCAAATTTGTCCTCAGATACTTAAGACTTCCTAGCTGTGTGACCTTGGGCAAGTCACTTAACCCCAATTGCCTCAGCAAAAATAAATAAATAAATAATTGTTGATTGGATAGATAAAATGAAGGAAACTCTCCAATTTGTCAATGTCTTTTTAAAATCACGATGCCACCAATAAATCTCTAGGTGAGGTTTGATAAGGGTGAAATATAAAGTGACCACTGTGTTCCAGGCATCAAGTCTAAATCAAGCTTTTACCATTTTTACCCCAGTCCTCCTGGCTCTGCAGAAGACATCAAATTCTCTCCTCCATAGAACAACCCTTCAAATAATTGAAGACATTCTCATGAGTCTTCTCTTCTCCAGATGGAATATTCCCTTTTTCATCCCACTCATCTTCACTTTCCTAATGGTCCTTCTCTGGAGATTGTCCAATTTGTCAATGTCTTTCTTAAATCATGGTGCCTCCAACTGAATACAAATCTCTAAATAAGGTAATTGGTAACTTAGCAATTACATCTGCCACTTCTTCCTAGACCGAGGATGTAACTCATTTGGACTGAGTGGAACTCAAAATGAAAAGTTGAGTGCTCAAATAGAATGCTGGCCTGGGGACAAGAAGATTCATCTTCCTGAGTTCAAATCTCAGACACTTACTAGCTGTGCAATCCTGAGCAAGTCACTTCACCCTGTTTGCCCCAGTTTCCTCATCTGTAAAATAAACTAGAGAAGGAAATGGCAAACTACTGCAATATCTCTGCCAAGAAAACTCAAAATGGGATCAGAAAGAGTTGGATATAACTGAAAAATGACTGAAGAGCAGCATATGTTGGGTATCCATTCCCTGTTAATTGTTTTTGTGCTGTCATTTCCAGGGCAAAGATCATTCTCCCTGGCAGAGAAAACAAAAACTAGGCTATTCTATTGTCAATTATTACTCTCCTGTCTACATTATTCAAAAGCCCTATCCCTGCTTTGATCTTCCTCTTCCTCGCAATATTGCTGAAAAATAAAACCAAACCAAAATATTTCCATCTTTCCTGGAATGATTTAGTCTATAACATTTTAATGCATGTGATCCAACATATCTTCCCTCCCAAGTCTTTGAAATCTATGTTCCCCAAATCTAGGGTTTATGTCAGACTGACTGAATTTCCTCCCTTCTTTAATAATCTCTAGGAAGTGGTTACTTCTTTCCTGAAATTCTTATCATTTCCACCCCAGAAACTAATTCCTTCTTTTGAATGAGAATCAGATCCAGAATAAATTCTTCACTTTCTTAGTTATTCCACTTTTTGAAGGATTAAATTTTCCTAAGGCAAGTCAAAAAATATTTATTAGCTATTCTGCTTTTGAAAGAGAGAGAGAGAGACAGAGAGAGAGACAGAGAGACAGAGACAGAGACAGAGGGAGAGACAGACAGACAGACAGAGGGAGAGAGAGACAGAGACAGAGGGAGAGAGAGAGAGAGAGAGAGAGAGAGAGAGAGAGAGAGAGAGAGAGAGAGAGAGAGAGAGAGAGAGAGAGAGAGAGAGAGATTCAGGCAATGTCTATATAGCTGAATTCTCTCCATGACTATCATATAGTTTCTGTGTAGGTCTTGTGATCTATTTTTCAAACTCATCGGCTATTTAGCCTTTCTGTCCAGGTGGTCTGTAGAATACTCCAATAACAAAATCACTTTTATTTGTTCCTCTATTGATCTTCATGCAAATATTCTGTCATACTTCCTCCCTTGGTTCTGTGATTTCTTTCCAAGAGAATATCTTCTTAATAGACAATTTAAAGTCATGATACAGTCATGGACTTTATTCCACCAAGCTTCAGAGATACCTGCAAGATCAAATTTGTCTCTTTGAATTAAGACTTCTGATTCCTCTTGTTAGTTTGTATATATAACTTCTCTTTGTAAATACAAACTTTGGACATTTGTGAATAGATATTTGAGGGCATGAGTTTACCATTGGTTCCTTTCCTGTATTTTGTATCCTGTGAGCTTCTGAATATCTCCACTTTAGGTAACTATTCTTTTAATGGTACCTACCTTTCAGTATATATATATGTAGACAGTAATTTCCTTCCTCTACCTTTTTAGTTTAAAACACTTGTGATTAGATTTGCAAGACATGTGGCAGATGCATTTTTACCAGCCTTTATTAGGTATATTCCATCCCTGGTCTGAACTACAAATCCTACTCTCAGGCACAACCTCCTTAACAAGCTCTTCACTTTCCAAATCACTTTTTCTCTTCCCAATCCCTTGTCTTTAAGGGGTGATTGTTGTTGTTGTTATTATTCACCTTTTATTCTTAAAGAAAACTAATGACATCATAAGTGTGATATCTTAAATCAAACAAAAATTGGATTTGAGTGAGGCAGAATTGCACAATGCTTTCCCCTCCAGAATCCTCAGTGGGTGATCAAGAAGAAAACACAATCTTGCCCTTATTGTCTTATTTTTTTTGTTGTTCAAGATGCCATAATCTTTGGCAATACTTTTCAGGTCCCTTTTGACAGAATCATTTGTCCTAACATGAATCACCAGGAGAGGGTAACTGTCATACTTTTTTTTGATAAGTCTTGGAATGTTTTCTGCTGGGTCTTGGATATAAGCCCGGGTAAAATAACAAAATCAACTATTATTATTGTCAGATCAACAAATAGCTGCCTGAGTACTCCCAGTATCAAACCACCAACTTTTTTCTTCCTCTGGCCCTTTCTGGATGTAAATATAGAACAAACAGTTCTGAATAGAATTACAAACTGTTAACAAGTATATGAAAGACAGTTCCAAAATACCAATAATAGAAAAAAATGCAAATCAAAACAATTCTAAGTTTGACCTTACACCTAGCAAATTGGCAGATGGCAAAAGAGGGGAGCATCCTTTTGGAGGGCCAGTAGGTTGGTAGGTTCACTAGTACATTTTTTGGTGGAGTTGTAAATTGGGCTAGTAATTCTGAAAAACAATTTGAAATTATACTAAAACAGTGACAAACTCGACAAACTCGACAAACGATCTCTACTGTTAGACATGGAGGTCAAATGAAAATAAAGGGTTCATATAAACCACAATATTCATAGGCACACTTTTTATGGTAGCAAAAATCTGGAAACAAGGGAGGCTCCTACCAATTATTAAGAAGGCTAAATAATTTATGATTGTAGAAATGATGAATATGAAAGATACAAAAGAATTATATGAACTGATATGAATGATATGACTTTTGTTTTATATAATATTATTGAAGTAATTAGAACCAGGAAAACAATATATATATGATGAATGCAATATAAACAGAAAGAAAAAAAATATGAAATCAGATGCTGTATAATTATGATGACCAAGAAAAATAGTTGGGGTGATGCAAATAGTTCCCTTCATTCCAGAGGTAGGGAACTATGTGAGTGGAATATTGTATATACTATGAGGCTTTGTAGATATGTTGTCAAATTTTGCTGATTTTTCTCCCTCTTTTAATTTTTTTCTTTCATTTTGAGGCACTTAGGTGATTTGTCCAGGGTCACACAGCTAGTAAATGTTTGAGACTGGATTTAAACTCAGGTCCTTTTGACTCCAGGGCTAGTGGTCAATTCTCTGTACCACCACCTGGCTCCCTTTTAAATATTTCTTGCAAGGAATGACTTATTGGTTAGGGAAGGAGAAGGCATAAATTAAAAATGAATATGATATAAAACAAAGATTATCAATAAATATAGGGTAATTTTAAAAAACAACTAAGGGGATAAGGAAAAGCTTCTTCTTCTTTCCCTTCTCCTTTTTCTCCTCCTTCTCTTCTTCTTCTTTCTCCTCCTTTGCAGTTGACATGATCTGACTTTTGAAGGAAGCTATATATTCTAAAGGGCAAAAGTCATTCCAGGAATGGGGGAAAGACTATCAAATCAAATCAAGTTACCTTCTAGTTTGGCTCAGACATAAAAGTAGGAGAAAATAGGCTGAAGCCAGACAACAAAAAGGATTTAGGTGCCAGGCTGAGGATTGTGTGTTTAGCTAATGGTAATAGGGAGCCACTGAATATTCTTGAGCAGAGAATGGCATGGTGAGAACTATGCTTTGGGAAAATGACTGTGGTAGGGATGTTTCTTCTTCTACCATTCCACACTGTCTCGAAAATCAACCATTCAATACAACCCTATCAGCCACGTTCACCTTTTCTTCCCCAATCACTTAAAAAGGTTATTACCACCTGAGGTGCCCTACCCTCCTCAATCCCTATCCCTAACTTCCTGGGGCCAAAGATAGGGTGTCTTCTATCAGACTCTCTAGGCAGCTTCCTCTTCTCAGTCACTATATACACACACTAAGTGGACACTCCAGTAGTAATCAGGTCAATGCCTGGGATGACCTTCTCCAAGGTTCCCAACTCATGGGGACATGACTATTTGTAATGCCGCAGTATTTCCACTGGGCAATAGAGGGCACTGGTTTCACAGGTTGAGGGGAGGCAAATATGGAGGAAGCAGGAGGAGGTCAATATTGTTTGGAATTATGCCGGATTGTTGTTCTATAGTCTAAAGCGTCACTTTCCAAACTAATTTGGCCATAAAACACTTTGGGGCTTGAGATGTACTGATGGAGGAATACATAAACGGTGGTCATGGAGAATGGGGAGGAGCAGGGATTGAGTCATAATATGTTAAGGGAGGGAGGAAAGGGCTCATTACCACAAGAGGTGTAGAAAGTGGGAGTGGAGTGAACCGAATTGCTCTGAAGTTCATGGTGCAGGATGTCACTTTAGAGCTCTTCAGGTCCCTAGCTCTCATTCAAGTCCATCCAAGAGCAAAGTTTGCCTTAAGAATCCTCTGGTCTGCCTACCCATCCAGAGCTTCTCTTTGCCTTCAATCCCTCTTGGCCATTTGGCCATTCCTATTAAATCAAAACAGCAAGTATTAGGTGCTAAGTGCCCAGGGTTATACTTGGTATATGACTATGGCTGTTTCTTCACTTCAATAAATCTCAGTTTCCTCCTCTGGAAAGATTTTACTCATCCCTTTAGTTATTTTTTTAAATTACCTTATATTTATTGATGATCTTTGTTTTATATCATATTGATTTTTAATTTATGCCTTCTCCTTCCCTAACCAATAAGTCATCCCTTGCAAGAAATATTTAAAAGGGAGCCAGGTTGTGGTACAGTGAATTGAGTACTGGATCTGGAATCAAAAGGACCTGAGTTTATTTATTTATTTATTTATTTATTTATTTATTTATTAATTTATTTATTTGCTTTTTGCTGAGGCAATTGGGGTTAAGTGACTTGCCCAGGGTCACACAGCTAGGAAGTATCTGAAACCAGATTTGAACTCAGGTCGACCTGACTTCAGGGCTGGTGCTCTATCCACTGCACTACCTAGCTGCCCTAGGACCTGAGTTTAAATCCAGTCTCAAACATTTATTAGCTGTGTGACCTTGGGCATAATAATATCTTCCCTATTTTCCTCAGAATGAGTTTGTGAGGATCAAATTGAAGATAGATATGAAAATCCTTTAAAAAACCCTATAAGAACACAAAGATTATTGTTACATGATTGTTACCGGATCATTTTCTCCCTTACAGAGAGGAAGCAAAAACCCTGAGAAAGGAAAGGACTTGGCCCCAGTCACACAGCCCAAAGTAGCAGAGATAGGAATTTAATCCAGATGCCCAATCTTAAATCTATTATTTGCTTCATTATCATCAAAATTGCACATAGCTCATGAGAATATCATAAGTATTACAGATTTAGAACTGGGAGGGGCCTTAGAACCCAGAATATCAGAGCCAGGAGGGCCCTTAGAACATAGGATGTCATGTTTAACATATATTGGATTACTTGCCATCTAGAGGAGGGGGTTGGGAGAAGGGGATTAAAATTTGGAACACAAGGTTTTGCAAGTATCAGTGTTGAAAAATCATGCTTATGTTTTGAAAATAAAGAACATAGAATGTTCTTTAATAAAAAAAGAACATAGAATGTCAGAATTGTAGGGCCCTTAGAACAAAGGATGTCAGAACTGGAAGGGGCCTTAGAACATAAAATGTCAGAGTTTGGACAAGGAAGGTGAGATGGTTCTTAGAAGATAAATTATCAGAGCTGAAAAGGACCTAGGACACAGAATATTAGTGCTAAGAGGGACTCAAGGTCCAACCACTTCATTTTCTTGCTGAAGAAACCAGCCTGTCTAGTGGCAAAGGACCCAGGACACATGTTCTTGCCTTCCAGAAGCTGCCCTGCCTCTAGCCCTAAGAAAGGCACCTGGGTTCCCCTGGGAGTAGAACAGCAAAGAATGAGGAATACAGCAAAAGTCAGTATTGTGAGGAAGTTGACCATTTGTTTCTGTCTAAGCCCAGGGAAGCTTCCCTGAATGAAATTCCCATAGAAATTACCCTTGTCCTATTGTCTCCCCTCTGGCCTCTTTAGAACTGCAGGAATCTTCATTACTAGGAGCAGAGAGAAGGAAATAAAATTTGGGAGGAGGGGAGAAGAGAGGAAAGTTGTGATGGGGGCGGTTCCCTATCTGGGAAAAGGGTTTCATGGAGCCTTCCTGACCCTGTGCTATAATTCAATTCAATTTATGGGATCACCAAATGTCAGAGTTGGGAGGGGCTTTAGAACATGGAATGTCACAGCTGGAAAGGACTTAAGATCATGAAATATTGGAGCTGGAAGAAACTGAGAAAGACAGGCAGAAAGAGAGACAGAGGTAGAGGCAGAGAGACAGTCAGAGGTAGAAAGACAGATACTGGGAGAGAGACAGAAAATACAGCTTCATTGATCAGAGTGTACTCTCTTCTAGTAATAATCCTACTCAGTGGTTGTTCCAGTGGACGATGAGTATTTTAGTTTTGCTTTGTTTCTTGGATTAGCTAGCTGCTACCTTACTTGAAGAAAGGGCCCATATTCCAGGTCAGTTTTAATGAGAGCATTTAGGAGCTCCAGCGTGTGAAATATATAGCTATAGAAGACATGTCTGAGGGTGTTTCAATGTAGATCACAGGTCAAACATCCATAATATACTATAAAATCTGGTCTTGGGTCACCCCTTCTTGTCCTACAAATCAAAACATTGTTTTTCACTTTTAAGGGCAATAAAAGAGAAATGTCTTCTAATGAAAAGAGTATGGTGCTGGAAATCCATTGACCTTGGATCTGAAGGTCCTTGCCTTGCCACTAAATCACAGTCACTTATTTACTCAGTTAACTCATGCAAAAAGAAAAAGGATGGAGCAGGTATGTTCTAAGAGTCCTCCTAGCTCTGACATTTTATGGTCTAAGAGTCCTCCTCGCTCTGACATTTTATGTTCTAAGAGTCCTCTTAGCTCTGATATTCTGTGTTCTAAAGGCCTTTTCTGGCTCTGACATTGTGTTCTAAGATCCCTCCTGGCTCTGACCTTCTGTGTTCTAAAGGACTTTTCTGGGTCTTATATCCTGGGTTCTAAGGATCCTCCCGGCTCTGACATTCTGTGTTCTAAAGGACTTTTCTGGGTCTGACATTGTGTTCTAAGGACCCTCCTGGCTCTGACATTCTGTATTCTAAAGGACTTTTCTGGGTCTGACATCCTGGGTTCTAAGGATCCTCCTGACTCTGACCTTCTGTGTTCTAAGGACCCTCCTGGCTCTGACATTCTGTGTTCTAAAGGACTTTTCTGGGTCTGACATTGTGTTCTAAGGACCCTCCTGGCTCTGACATTCTGTGTTCTAAAGGACTTTTCTGAGTCTGACATCCTGGGTTCTAAGGGCCCTCCCACCTCTGACATTCACTCTCCTAAGGTCCCTCTCAACTCTGACATTCTATGGCACCGTGTCTTGTATCCCGTCATATTGCTACACAATCAGCCATTGATTTCTGCCTCCTGTCACCAAGGGATACCTTTCAAACCATGTTTCCCTAGCTCCCTCTTCCCCTTCCCATGCTCCTCCTTCTCCTGCCACCCCCGTCTGCCCCTAGCCTTATTCCTCTACACAGCCCTCCCTAGTCAATCTCTGTGTAAGCCGGCCCTCTTCCAGCTGGCCCCTGTCAGGTCTGTTCCTCAGCAAGGCCAGCCCATAGTGGAAGGTGGTGGAAAAAATGTGGACAAATTTCTGATTTGCAACACTCTGGGAAAGAGTTTATTGCCATTGTTTGCGAGTCGATGTATAAATAAAGCCCCACGAAGACTGCAAGGAGAGACCAATGAAAAGCAGAAAACGAGAAATTTTATGGCCCTAAGTAGCATAGGCTAATGGTGATTTTTGAGTCACTGGACCATGGTAGTTACTTAGCTAAATGATTGCTGTGAAGCTGGGCAAGAAGGCTTATTTCTTAATTACTGTTACACATTATGTCAGGCTGATGTAGCAAACCCGGCCTTGGGCCTGAAAAAGTTAGCCCATAACCACTGAAGGGCTGAGCCAGGGCTTGGTGTCAGTCAGAAAGGCCGGTTTCTGGGGTGGAGGTGATGAAAAATAGAGCAGGGTCGCCTCTTGAGCTCTCAGAAAGAAGGAGCATCATCCAGGGCCTCCCCGGAGAAGGGAAGGGCCTGCTCTTGCTTTTAGCCTTTACCCACTGTAGAAAATCTGAGCAAAACACCTGAGGATGAATCAGTGTTACAGTCATGGTGAGAGGCAACTTGATATTTCAGTTTCAAAACCCTTTAGAACAGACTGTCAGAGCTGGGAGAGGCCTTAGAACCTGGGATATCAGAGCTGGGACATAGCTTAGAACACAGAATTCAGAGACAGAAAGTATCATCTTAGAACACTGAATTCAGGGACAGAAAGTATCTTAGAACACAGAATTCAGAGAGAGAAAGTATCATCTTAGAACATAGAATTCAGAAAAAGAAAGTATCTTAGAACACAGGAAGTGTTCTAAGAATTCAGGAAGTATCTTAGAACAGAGAATTTAGAGACAGAAAGTATCTTCTTAGAACACAGAATTCAGAGAAAGTATCATCTTAGAACACAGAATTCAGAAACAGAAAGTATCATCTTAGAACACAGAATTCAGAGAAAGTATCATCTTAGAACACAGAATTCAGAAACAGAAAGTATCATCTTAGAACACAGAATTCAGAGAAAGAAAGTATCTTAGAACACAGAATTTAGGAAGTATCTTAGAATAGAGAATTCAGAGACAGAAAGTATCACCTTAAAACAGAGAATTCAGGGACAGAAAGTATCTTAGAATAGAGAATTCAGAGACAGAAAATATCTTAGAACACAGAATTTAGGGACAGAAAATATCTTAGAACACAGAATTCACAGAGAGAAAGTACCATCTTAGAACACAGAATTCAGAGAAAGAAAGTATCTTAGATCACAGAATTCAAAAAAGATCTTAGAACAGAGAATTGAGAGATAGGAAGTATTTTAGAACACAGAATTCAGAAAGTATCTTAGAACAGAGAATTCAGAGACAGAAAGTATCTTAGAACACATAATATTAGCGGACGAATACTATAGAATAATAATAATAATATGGAAAGGACTGTAAAACAGAATTCAGAGGCAGAAGACACTTCAGAACATAGAGTATCAGAACTGAAATAGATCAGAGTTTGCTGAATTGAATACTGGCCGAAAAAAAAACCAAAACAAAACATTGTTCTTGGGGGAAACAGACATTTACTCACACACTATAGGTGGACTTATAAATTAGTTCAGCCATTCTGAAAAGTAATTTGAAACTATGGCCAAAAGAAACTGTACCAATCCTTTGACTCATTGATACCACTATAATATCTATACCCTGAAGAGATCAAAGAAAGAAGAAAAAGAAAACATATTCAAAGACACTTATAGCAGCTTTTTTTTTGATAGCAAAGAAATGGAAACTCAAAGGGTGGGCTATTAATTGGGGAATAAGTGAACAAATTATGGCACACAAATGCTCTAGAACACTACTGGGCTATGAGAAATGATGAAGACAACAGTGTCAGAAAAACCCAGGAAGATTTAAATGAACTAATACAGAATGACATGGGAAAAGCAAAGAATAATTTATGCAGTGACAACAATATTGTAAAGAAAAACAACTTTGAAAGACTTAAGAACTTTGCTATCTGACCATAATTCCAGAAGACTGATGATGAAACATGTGACCACGTCTTGAGAAAAGAGGGGATGGAATAAATAAGCAGAATGAGATATACTTTCATATATGCTCAATGCAGGAGTTTTTGATTAATTGTACGTATTTGTTTCACAGGTTTTGTTTTTCTTTTCCACTGGAGGTGGGAGGTAGATGGAATTCATGTGCTTAGTATCTCTTAGTCCTCACCATTTCAAACTAATGGCCTTTTCTATATCATAGAGCAATTCCTTTACCCATGATTACATTGGTTTGGTCTTTTATTCTGTGCAACTGCATCCTTTCAAGGTTACTTGGCCAAATGGTTATCTATGAAATAGCTGGTCCATCATCCATGAAAATAACAATAGTAACCAACATGCTCATGGTGCCTTTGGGTTTCCAAAGTGTTTTCTATCCTTTACTTCCACTGATCTTAACAATAAAACTGTGAGTTACTGCTATCATCGTTTTATTGTTATGGAGACTGGACAAGTGTAGTGGCCCGAAACCCACAGCTGGCAAGTGTTAGAGGTGGGCTTTGAATCTAGCCTGATGGGGCCTAGGGCCCTTCCTGCTGTACCAGCAAACCAGAGCAGTGGGATACCTAGCACACCCTTAAGGATCTGTCCCTCTCCTCTTTTCTTTCCATCCCCTTTATTCTGACTTCCTATGTTTGACCTTTCTAAGGACTTAACTCCAGCTCTGTGATCTTTCCTAGTAGATGTCAAAGTTGTCAGTATCTTGAGCATTTTCTCTGGAGAGGGAAGGGCAGGCTTGCAGAAAAAGAAAACAAACATGCCCCCCCATTGATCACAATCAGTAGGGAGAGCATTCAACTGTGGGGGCCAGAAGATATTAGCTGCTGCCAATAGACTTAAGGAATACACAAGTCTCTTTCTTTCACTCTGAAGATGCCTATAAGCAAACAAATAGAGCAACAAGAAGCTTGGGTTAATGAACAGAGGGCTGGATTGGGAGTTAGAATACCCAAGTTAATAAATTTGACTCAGACATCAGCTACATGGCCCTTGGGGACATAACATCTCCCAGATCAGTCTTTTTTTTTTCACCTATAAAATGGAGATAAAAATGGCATGCACCTCACAAGGTTGTTGTGAGAATCAAATGAGATAATATATGGAAAGTGTGAATTTTAATAAGTTATTTAAGTATTAGCTATTTTTTTTTGCTGAGGCAATTGGGGTTAAGTGACTTGCCTCAGGTCACACACCAGAAAGCAAGTGTCTGAGGTCATATTTGAACTCAGGTCCTCCTTACTTCAGGGCTGGTGCTCTATCCACTACACCAACTAGCTGCCCCTGTGTTAGCTATTTTTATAATTATTATGAAATCAGAGAAAGTTCAACCAGACTGTATATAATCAATTACATTCACAAAAGGGAAAGCATTAGAGTCAGGTGACATCTTGTTATACAAGGACAGTATGCCATATGGGGAAGAAGCATCTTCATGGGTAATTTTACCTATGATCCTTTTGTTCAAGAATATACATTGAGAAAACCTTATGTTTGCTACTGGAGGACTTGTACATGAAGAACATGGAAGGGTTTGGGCAATGGTTATTCTCTGACAAAAGCTTAGCAGTGTCAATATCCTTGGTACATTTTCTGAACTTTGTAGTAAGACATCATGGGACCCCACCACCTCTTTATAAACTTGACTTTAAGGATAGGATCGACACCTGTCTCACATTTCCAGCCTTGATTCTGTAGAGTTGTGGGGACATGTTTAATGTCGTAATAAGTCATATTATAACAAGGGTTTACTATATTTGGGTGTTTGTTGTTTTGCTTTGTCAAGTCAACATAACTATTGAGGAGAATTTTTTAGAAGTAACCTATAGAACTTTTAGAAGTTCGTTAATTCAACAGACACTCAGAACCTGGTGCTTCCCCAGAAACACACCCTCCAGACACTTCTAAATCTCCAGGTATTTGACATTTGAGTTTTCACCTTGATTTTTGTACCCCTGTAGTCATTCCTGTGCCATTGACTCTTTTCTCATTTTGCTCTCCCATCATCTCCCACCTTTGTACATTCTCACCGCTAGTCCTCCATCCATGGAACCTCCTTCTTTCACACCTATTGTAAGGGAATTCTTCTCTTCCTTTGAAATCTATCTCAGGTGATACCTTTTCCATGAAGGCTTGACTGATATCCTTTTCTATTCCCTCAATTAAAACTGATTTTTTTCCCTCTTCCCTTTTGTTTGGAGCATTGTATTCAGATCTCTCCTCTTCTGTGCATCATCTTTATTTGTGGACATGTGCTAGATTAGAAGCTCCCTGAGGGCAAGAACAGCATGGTTTTTTTTTCATTAGTGAATCACAGTACATTGCCTATAGTAAGTGCTTGCTACATGTCTGTTGAATACAACTGCATGAAATGCAAGAATCATTTTCGTGGTTCAGTGGATGGAATACTAGGCCTAGAGTTAGGAAGATTCTTCTTCAAACCTGACTGCAGAGTTGACCCTGGTCAATTTATAAAATCTTATTTGCCTCAGTTCCTCCCCTGTAAGATAAGTTGGAGAAAGAAATGGCAAATCACTCAAGTGTCTTTGCCAAGAAAACTCCAAATATGGTCAGGAAGGGCCAGATGGGATTGAAATGACTCAACAATAAAAATGTCTGTTAAATATAATTGAATCAATTGCAATAATCTCCCAGAAAGTCAGGTTTGAAGGGAAATTGGTGAGAATGAGGAGAGAGAGAAAGAAGAAGGGGAGAATCATAGGAAGTTTGAAGAAAAAGTAAAGGAGGAGGAAGAATGAGTAGAAAGGAAATGTGATCTCTTTGAGGACAGGAGCTATTTTCTTATTTTAGCTTTGTATAATGTCTTGCACAGTCATTGGTTTAGTAAATATTTATTGAATTGAAAGAAGGTTTTACATACACACACACACACACACACACATATATGTGAAGATCAAACAGATGTGGAGAAAGGAAAAAAGAAAGAAGTCATGGAAGATGGAGAAGTAGAAGAAAGGGGTGTTCGGAGAGAAGAAGTAAATTTTAAGGCATTCAAAATGCTTTACAAGCATTATATTTTGAGTCTTGGCAAATGTCAAAATTGTAGGGGTCCTGAGAAGAAATATTATCAGAACCTAGAATGTCAGAGATAGAAGGAACCTTACAACATAGAACAGCTGACCTAAGAGGGCCATTAGAACATAAATGTCAGAGTTGTAGAGGTCTAAAGAACAAAAAATGTCAAAACCTAGAATGTTCCAAGTAGAATGAAACTTGGAACACAGAAAGACAGAGCTGAAAGCCTCAGGGCTGAGAATGTTAGAGCAGGAAGAGTCCTTAGAACTAGAAATGTTAGAGTTATGATGTACTTTAGATCACTCAATGCCAAGATTTCAAGCACAGCATATCAGAGAATACAGACATCAGCTGCATGGCCCTGGACACATGGCATCTCCCAATCTTGTTTTTTTTTTTTTCACCAGTAAAATGGAGGTAATAATGGCATGCACCTCACAGGGTTGTTGTGAGAATAAAATGAGATAATATATGGAAAATGTTTTGTGAACTTTAATGAGCTATATGAGTGCTAATTTTTTTTTGCTGAGGCATTCAAAGTGCTTTACAAGAATAAAAATACAGAATGTTAGAATATAAGAAATCAAAGAAACTTGAGAATATAAAATTATCAGGCCTAAAGAGAACCTTATAACTCAATTAGACGAGTTTTCTCATTTTGCAAATGGAGATACCTAGTGAGATGACTTGCCAAGTCCAACTCCATTCTTTATAGCTTTTTGAGTTGAGAGCCCCTCTCAACAATGAAAAGTTTCACAGAACATCCCCTATCCCCACCATTATTGGATTTTGCTAGTGCTAAATGAAGATCAAAATGAGAATGCTCTGTGTGCACATGGACTCTTGGGCCTCTTGCAATAACTCTGTAGATCCCCCAGGAATTCTTGGCCCACAGCATAAGAACCACTGATCTAAATTACATATGGATGGGAAGGACCCCGGCCTTGATTGGCAGGGCCTGGTTGGTCTTGTGAATAGTGAGGATTCTTTCAAAACTTGAGAAGGAGAAAAGGAAGAGATGGAGGTTGGAGAGAGTAGGAGAAAAAGAGAGAAGGAGGACAGAGACAGAGAATCACATAAACAGAGAGAGACAGAGAGAGGTACAGAGAACAAAAGAGTGAGCGAGACTGAGACAGACAGATGGAGAGAGACACAGAGGAAAAAACACAGAGAGAGAGCTAGAGAGAGAGAGAAAGAGAGAGAGAGACAGAGACAGAGAGAGACAGACAGAGAGAAGCATTTTGTTCAACTTTAAGATTCATTTGCCTCCAAGAGAACTGGACAGTCTCCAGCACTTTTGAGGTAAGAAGCTGGGTAAGATTGGAGCCTTTATTGGATGCATCAGGTTCCCGTTACATGTCAGGGGATAAATCATAAACAAATGGCCAACATTTACATTTCTGAAGTTGGTTCCAGGCTCCCCTCCCCCCTCCCCATTTAAAGGTACATCATCTTAAGTAGTGCCTGATGGGAAGAGGAGCCAGGTGGTTCCATCAGAATACAGGACACCCCTTTTACCTCTCTAGCCCCCTCCTCCCAATCTCCACCCCAAAACCCTCCCTCCCTCTGGGACCCTGGAGCAAGGCCAGCCAGAGGTTTCCAGTGTGAGTTGGTTGGCTTCAGTGGAAGCCCCTGAGGGCTGCCAATCTGGGCTCTGATTCAACAGGTTTCCTGAATTAGGATGTGGGAGCCCTGGCCCAATGGAGAGGCAAGTGGGTGGAGGGATGCTGAAGGAGAGTAGATCTCAAGGCTATGCAGACTTCATTGCTTTGCAGCACAAACTATAGGCTATATTGTTGGGAGAAGAAATGTGGCAAAATTTCTGGATCTTCAACTGAAGGAGGATTGTGGAAAATGATGTCAAACAATAGACCCAAGAATAAGCTCATGTGTGACTTTTTCTGGTCTACATAGTCTTAGAAATCTGAGTATTTTAGGCTTTCATTTCGGAAGAAAGAGAATTGGGTTTGGAGGCAGGGAATTTGAATTAGATTCTGTTCTGTTGCTTGCTCTTGATGTGGCCTTAGACAAAACCTATCCTTTCTGAGACTCAAGTTTCTTATTTATAAAAAAAGTTTTAGTCTCTGATATGGCCTCCAAGGTTCCTCCAGCTCCAAATCTGGGATCCTGTAGCCTGGGATCTTGTGAGCCCTTCCATTTCTAAATCCATTATCTGGAATTCTCTGGATCACCAAGACTATGTGACTCTTTTTATTCTCCCACTTTTGGCTCACCCCCTTCCCTATCGCTCCTACTTGCAACCAAGCTTTTGACCTTGAACCCCTGAGTGAGTTCCCATTCTGTTCCATCCAAAGGCCTGCAGGGCCTTCTCTTTTTGATTACTCTTCTTGCCCAACTGAAATCTGGGGTTCCTATCCTCTAACAAAGGCTTTGATCCATTCTGCTGACAACACAACCTCCCTTAAGCTGGGTCCCACCCTACTAAGATTCCCTGGGGAAAAGGAATGCTTTGAACATTCCTAAACTCCCAACATTTGTCATCAAAAGTCTCAGAGTATGGGAGAAAATCTCTATGGGGATCTCTGTCCACAAGAATGCTTCAAAGCTAGAGCAACATTGCCTTGAATGCCTGGACTGAGAGAAGACATGGATTCTGGTCTCAGTTCTGGCAATTTGACCTTGGATAAATGATCTTCCTGGGTCTCAGTTCTCCCAAACTAAAAATTAGGTATTAAAATAGAAAATAAAAATGTTTTCTATGATCTTTGAAAAAAAAATCCTAAATGCTTCATTCCCTGATCCAATTAGCTTTACATGGTGAAAAGTTTGCTGGAATTGGAATAAAGAAAACCTGGGTCTCAGAGATTCCATTAGTTACGTTTATATTCCAAGCAGGTCATTGATAAAGCAGAGGCACCATAGACACAAAAATTTTTATAGCGATAATTTTCTAACAGCAAAAAACTGAAAACAAAGTAACTGCCCATTAACAGGGGAACAAGTAAACAAGTTGTGGTCCATGAATGTCATAGAATATTACTATGTGGTAATGTGTGCAGAAACAACTATGATAAATACAGAGAAGCATAGAAGACTCAGAGGAGCTGATGCAGGGTGAAATAAACAAAACCCAAAAAAAGTACACAATGATTACAACAATGTAAATGGAAAGAATAACAGTTACAAAATAATGGAAAGTAACTGTTACAAAATTACAAAGCACAAACATGACCCCAAAGAAGACAAATGAAAAGTTATTTCCCTCCATTCCTTTGTAAAGGTGGTGTGGATCCATGGGAACATGACATGTATTGTTGGATTAAAAAATGTATTAATAAGTTTTACTAAAGAAAAAAAAAGTTTTATCTTTTTCTTCTTTTCTAAATTTTTTTTTGTCCTATGGGATGGTTCTCTGGGAGGAAGAGGAGAAAGAGAAAGAATACGGGGAAAAATGAAATGATCCCAAACCAAAAGATATCAACATTTTATTTTTTTAAAGTTACTTATATTAAAAAGAAAAACCTTAGTCCTATTGAGCCACTTGCCAGGTGTGTTACCCTGGTCAAGCCATTTCCCCTGTTTCCTTAGTTTCTCTATCTGAAAAATTGAGGATAAGAATCCTAATATTTTTTTATTATCCAGTGTTATAAAAAAGCCAAGTGTTTTGTACAATTAATGGAAATGGGAGTTCTTATTATCATCTTTAACCACTTGCAGATCTTGATGAGGGGATATTAAGTAGAGTTAAGACTGCAAGTTAAGTTTAGAGATGGGGTAGTGTTGAAGGGGAGGGGAGGGTTGCCACAAGCTCAGAATTTTTCACACCATGTCCAGATTTTCTCCCCTAAGCAATCCCTTAAGAAGTACAGGGGACAGGGGCAGCTAAATGGCACAGTAGATAGAGCATGGGCCCTGAAATCAAGAGGACATGAGTTCAAAATTGATCTCAGACACTTGACATGTTGTAGCTGTGGGACCCTGGGCAAGTCACTTAACCCTGATTGCTTCCTCCAAAATAAACAAACTAAAGAATTACATGGCTGAATACCATGCCAAGAATAGAAGGGGCAAGGGACTATGAAATAATAATAACTGACATTTATATAGCATCTTTTCAGTTTGCAAACCCCTTTATATAATCTCAATTGAGTCTTGAACAAAATCTTGTGAGATAGAAATCTATAAGTATCATAGTTCCCATTCTAGAGATAAAAAAAACTGAATCTCCCAAAAAGCAACTTCTATCAGAAGTCATTTGTCTAAGTGCTATCTTGAGAATACCCCATCCCTGCCCTGCTGCCCTAGCATGCCTGACCTTGATATGTCAGTCCCTTCTCCATCCATGCTCCTCCTTGGCAAACCCCTCCCTCTCATACACACATTGTTTCTCTCCTTCCCTCCCTCCCTGTCTGTTCCTCCCTCCTTCTCTCTCTCCCTCCCCCTCTCCCTCCTTCCCTCCCTGTCTGTTTCTCCCTCCCTCCTTCCCTCTCTCCTTTCTCTCTTCCTCGCTTCTTCCTTCCCTCCCTCCCTCTATTCCTTTTTCCTTCCTTTCCTTCCTTCCTCACTCCCTCCCTCCCTTCTCTCTTTCTCTTCCTCCATCCCCTCTCTCTTTCTCACACACACATACACCCTGCCCAGGGCCCTTAAGAAAAATGACACAGGTTCTCACCAGACCATCTTGAGTCTGGACATGTTGGGAGAGGAAACCCAAAACAGATAAATGTGGAAAGACTTAGGAAGCAGGAGAGACCAAGGAAACCATAGGACTCTGGCCAACAGACTGAGTCACTGTTTGCTGAAGGTTACCTAAGATGTGCTCCAACAAGAAACAGCCTCAACCTTTCCTCCATTCACAGACACACACCCAGCCCACACCAGACTCAGTGAAACGGCATTGGGGGCAAAAGGGAGTAATGGCATTGGGGACTCATTGACCTTGGTTCCAAAAAACCTGAATTCTCATCTGGTTCTGGTGTTGCTTCACTGTGAATCGGAGCAAATCATTGCTCCTCTTTTGGCTTCAGTTTGCTTGTCTGTATTGTGGAAAGGAAGTGTTGGACCATTAAGGAGTTCTCAACTTTTTACTTTCAACTATAGCTTTCAATGAACTTTCCCTAAGATTACCATTTTCAATATGAAAGGAAATAAATTTTAAAGCTTGCTATTCACAAACATAATAAAAAAGAGATGGAGAAAAGGACTGAGAATCCCATCCTAAAAATAAATTATAATCAGAATGAAAGCCTTTTCAGTAAAATCATCTATGTATCTACCAAACATTTCTTGTAACCACTTGACAAGGTTCTTGTAACCTCTGAGTATAAAGTATAAGGAGTATGAGACTCCTTCCAGCTCTAATATTCTATATTCTAAAATTATTTTCAATTCCATATGCTAAGGTCCATTCCAACTCTGACATTCTATGTTCTAAGACCTCTCCCAGCTCTGACATTCTGTGTTCTAAGGGCCCTCCCAAAAGAACATGTTATGCTCTTTTTTTTCTTTTAAAGCATTTTACATCCCCATCTCCAGTTACATGTCAAGAAAATTTTTAGAATTCATTTTTACAAGATTCTGAGTTCCAGATTTCTCTCCCTCCTGCCTCTCCCCTCCTGTGAAGATGGTAGGCAGTTTGATATAATTTTTTTCACTAATATATGTTCTAAAGTCTTACCACCTCTGACATTCAGTGTTATAAGATCCCTCCCACCTAAGAGATTCCCTCTTTGAGTACTGTTAAACGTGAAGTTGAGTGGAAAAAGAAAAACTACTTAAAATGGGTGAAGCAGATTAAAGAAGACTGATGATGAAAACTGTTGCCCTCCTCTGTATAGAAAGATCATGGATTAAATAGGCAGAATGACACATTTTTGGACATGTCCAGTATGGGATTTCTTTTGCTTGACTATGTATATTTGTTGCAAAGGTTTTATTTGTCTTTTTTTCCAATGGGAAAGAAAAAGTAGGAGGGAGAAAAAAATGCCTGTTAATTGGGAAAAAATAAAATTGAATTTTAAAACATGGATGGGTAGTCTTCAAAGTCTTCATTAAGAAATTGATTCTTAGTTCCACTCCTCATGACTCATTTGACCTTAAGCAGGACCTCAATCTGTTTATTCCTCCATAAAATGGGGAGGGGAGAGTTGGACCACTTGATTTCCAAGGTTCTTCCAACTGGAAGTCTTCTGATTTCAAGATGTAGCTGATGTCTCTAGATCTGGGGACCAAAATCTTTCCTTATAGAGTTGTAAACCAAACTACTGAGTCTACCAAAGTGGGGAGAGGGGAGGATGAGTTCTGTTTCTGAAGTTTTATGAGGAGGTGGGTTTTCTCTATGATTATTCATATCCTTCTGACTGCATCTTAGCCAACTTCCATGGGAAGGTTCTTTCCTCCTGTGACCAGTGTTCCCTTTCTATTGACTAGAGTATGATGATTCAGCGTCCTTCTGAATCCAAATTTCATTATGGGTGCCATGTCATTTTCAGACTCCTGCTAATAAGATAATGAATCCCATTTTTCTAGCACTTAAGATGTCCAAACTGCTTTCCTCCTCACAATAATCCTGAGAGGTCAGGAGTGCAAGTTTATCAAGCCATCTTTTTAGAGATATAGAGACTAGGGCTTTGTAAAGGGAGAGATGATCTGCCTAAAACTATCAGATCTGGGACTGAAACTCAGATATCTGGAGTTCAATGACAATGTTCTTTATGAACAAATGCTTCCATTCACAGTCATACTAGAACAATAACCCAGAGTCTCTGGACTCTTAGGAGTGGGCGGGATCATAGAGAACCTCTAGTCTAGCCTGTTCATGTTACAGAGGAAGAAACTGAGGCTCAAAGAAATGAAGGAATGGCCTAAAATCATATATCAAAGTATTGAAATGTCAGAGAGCTCTTAAGACACAGAATGTTGAGCTAGGAAGGCCCTTAGAACAGAGTATCAGCACTGGGGAGGACTCTTGGAACATTGGATGTCAGAGCTGGGAGGGCCCTTAGGACATGGATGTAAGAGTTGGGAGGGACCTTAGGACACATGATATCTTAAAGTTTGGAAGACCCTTAGAACAGAGTAACAGAGCTGGGGAAGATCCTAGAATATGGAATGACAGATATGAGAGGGCCCTTAGAACAGAGAATGTTGGAACTAGAAGGGGTCTTAGAATATAGAATATTAGATTTAAAAGGAATTTTGGAGATCATTCAGTAATAGATCTTAGTCTTTTTTACATCATGGTCCCCTTTGGCAGTTTGGTGACATCAGACTCTTCTCAGAGCAATGTTTTTAAAATGTGAAATAAAACTACTCCAAAAGCAACCTATTTTATTAAAATAAAGAAACCTATTATGTTGAAATACAGTTATCAACCACATATCTTTCCATTATCTTTTGGGTGAAACAGAATTGAGATTTCAGATTCATGTATTTTTTAATCATGTAACCTCATTACAAGAATGTTGTTAAAAATTTGGATTTTTGTTTTAGGAGAAGTCTGGGAATACTAAAAAAGCATCGTATGATTTTCCTGAGGCAAAAACAAATACAGCCATCAAAATAGTTTAAAGAAAAAATGAGTTTGTAGAACCTTATCTAGTCCAGCCTCCTTATTTGAAAAATCAGAAATGCAGAGAAGGTCTCCAAGCTCTTCAAAGTCAGGTCAATAGGAAGCACCTAAGCTGGACACAAACCCAGCTCCTCATCTCTCTATTTAGGCCTCTCAAAACATGCACATTTCTTCTACCTCTGCCCCATTCTGGGCCCCATCACCACCTGCCTGTGTTTTTAACCAGGTGAGTCTGTGGGGAAACTCAATCCTGCTTTCATTTTCTCTCATTTGCCCAAAGCATATTTGCTAAGAACACTTTGAGGGTTCAGATGCCTTGGGATTCTTATTTATAAAACACAACAAAACAACCACCCAAAAAACCTTCCCCCCTCCAGCCTTTGATCTAGGTGGAAGACTGCCATACCACAAGGAAAAGGGAGCCTTTACCAAGGGCCTTGCCCTTCCCTGTGACTAGCTGGTTGGCCCGTTCCCTTAGTCCCACTCTTAGCTCCACTTCTCTACTTCATTCCTATTCTGTGTGTACTACCAGAGTAGTCCCAACCTTCTCTGCCAGTTTTGGAAACTCAAAATAATGGAGTGGCGCTTCCCAACTCAATTACAAGGGTGCCCACTCTAGGGGTGAACATAAGATGAGAGAAGCTAGCATGGGAAGGTGTCCTTCTTGCTGCAGGATTGGATCTGGTAATACCTTAGATCTTGAAACAGATTAACTTAAGCTAAGGGTTGGGCAGAGATGAGAAAGGAATCTGGGAAGGGAAGCTGAGGTTCTAGAATGCAACCCAGGATCCAAGTGGATATGGATCTTTTTCTCATCTCTCTGGGTCAGTTTCTTCTCATAATAGTAGAAAAAGGAGGGGGAGGGACAGTGAATATGGAGGCAGCAAAGTGGAGGGTATTGGGGACTCTTCATTCAAATTCTGGCTCTGCTAAGAGAATTGGCTGTGTGACTTTTTTGGACAAGTCACAGAAACACAGAATTTGAGATTTAAGACCATAGAGTACAAGCCATACGTGAAGGAACCCTTCTATTCACACTCTCAACTAATGATCATCTAGCCTCCTTGAAGGATGGAGCCCATCACTTCCCCAGGCACCCTACCTTACTTTGGGACAGATCTCTTTATTCGGAAACATCAAATCTAAGACTGCTTCTCCACATCTCTTACTCCTTCCTCCTGGGTCCTTCCTTTGGGTCAACAAAAAAAAAATCTAATCCATCTTCCAGGTGCCAATCTTTCAAATACTTGAAGACTGTTATCATGTAGGTCATTACCCTCTTTCCTCCAATTCATCTCTTTTTCAGGCTAAACATATTTTGTTCTTTTCAATTTTCTCATATGATATGACCTCAAGAATTTCACCATCCGGGAAGCCTCACTAAGCCCTCTCCAACTGATCAAAATCCTGAGCTCTCTCTGAGCAAAGAATATCAGGAGCCTCTCCCTATTTCTGGAGACCATACTTTTACCTCTTGAGACCTCAGTCTTTTCTTCTTAAAAGGAGGGTTTAACTAGATGATTTCTAAAATCATTTTCTTCTCCTAATCGTAATCTCTAAAGAACTCTCTTAGTGAAGGAACTAGTAATAGGCTGGTCTCATATTCCAGATTATGCTATGGTTGTATGTGCTCTCAGGTGTATCACAGAAAGAAAGCCAGTCTCATGGATTCCAATCCCGTTCCCTCAAGGCTCAGGGTGAGCCAATGAGCGTACCTAGAGGCCTGTGCCCTCAGTGCTAGCTATATTTGGGGCCTGGGGCATGAAGCCCAATTTTCAAGTCTTTGTTCAAGCCATCTCCTATTCCATGAATGAAGCTCCAGCACCATGCCCATCTGTTGAAGTCTCCTTTATTCAAATCTATGGGAGACTTCCGGGGGTGGAGCCAAGATGGTGGAGATCAGACAGGAGTCTCTATAACCTCCTCTAACCTTCCCTCAAACCAACAACATATGAAGCCTCTAGACTGATTTTGAAGCAAAAAAATCCACAATATCTGGAGGACAACATGATTCTAGAAGAAGATATTCTGGAAGAACTTCAAAACAGACTCATACCTATTCAAATCTATGGGCTACCTAATCTATGAAGCCTTCCTTGGCACCCTTTTCACCCTTATGCCATTGTTATCTTGCAAATCACAGAATATATGTGGCCAGAGGAGGCTTAAAGATAATTTAGTCCAATCCCACCATTTGCCCAAGTTGGAACAGCTATTCAATAGCAGAGTTGAGGTTTAAACTGGGATGATCTTTCTCCAAATGTAGGGATCTTCCCATTGTTCTTATGGGCAGCTTTGAAATATTCCCACCTCAATCTTTAACTCCCTACCATTTGATCCCAAGCTCCTTGAGGATAGAGACTATTTCCCTTATGTTGCCCCTAGTGACATTTCAGGGCCTAAAAGATAACAAACATATCTTGCAGAATTCATGTCAATATTTTACCATTTCCTCAGTGGAAAGAGGGGAATGGTTTCTTTTGGCTGATGACATCTAGTCTAACCCACTAATTTTACAGAGGAGGAAACTGAGGACCAAAGAAATTAAGGAACTTAGCCAAAGAGATCACATTTGAGATACCCTCAGAAATCCATAGTACCTCAAAATGCAAGAAGCCTCGAAGGGAACACACTCAATTTGGGGTCGTGTAGGGAGAAGACTTTTTTTACTTGACGTCTCCTCCCATGAGTCTCTGGCGTTCTTTCCCCTCAAAAAATTCAATAAAGGTCAAGAGGATAGAAATAAACACTCCTACTGGACAAATCGTTTGCTCTCCCTTGGCTTCAATAAGGGGAGAGGATTGGTCTGGATAGTCTCTAAGGCCCCTTCTAACTCCTCCTTTGCAAGCTGTGCCATTGACTTTTCTATTGCAACCAATCCTGCTTCTGTGGATCCTTTAGGGACTATCTCAGAAGCCACCTCTTGCTTAAAGCCTTCCCTCAATCCATCACTCTAGCTGCAAGTGACCTGTTTCTTGTCTTAGTCACCTTATAGCTTTGTGCTTCTCAAACAGGGTTTTCATATTCCACCTTATTTTATGAGTACCCGTGTACATGTCTTATTCACTGATGACAATCAGCTCAAGGGATGACTTGATGTAGGTGAAAGGATATAAGGCTAGGGCTCAAGATTGGATTGGAGTCCCATCCTCCAGGGTTCTGTAGACACTCATATATGTCATTTTCCAATTATAGAATTTCCCATTCATATATAGTCATGATTGTACTTCCTACTCAAATAATGGTTGCCTACTACCTCAAACAGTCAATTGAATCGAAATCCAATCTTATAAATAGCAAAGTGCTACGTTGAAGCTTATTATAATGCTGTTATTATTATTAATTAATATTGTTAATTGCCTAGGCTATAGGTTCCTTGAGGGACTGAGGCATATTGTCAGTCAATACACAATCAAACACCTACTATGTGCAAAAGCACTATGCTAAATATTGGGGATATAAATAAATATAAATATTATATAAATAAATAATAATTTTTAAAAGAAAGTTCCCGTTCTTAGAGAAGTCACAAATCAAATTGAGCGGGAGAGGTGGGAGAAAATCATAGACAAAAGGACCCTCAAAAAAGAGCCAGGTGTAGAAGGTATGAATGCTGGAGAAGGGCAAAGAGGGAATGAATAAATAGATGGCAGGCCTGAGAACCCTTCTTAAAAAAGAGTTTCTGGGAGGACCTCTCCACCCTCATCCACAGGGGCAGAGGATGCTGACCAAGTGTGAGTATCAAGGCACTTTTCTAATCTTATAATATAGAGCCAGAGACTTTTGTTGAATGACTGACTGCTGGGGGCCTCTAAATCTGACTCCATCACAAAGTCATTATGTGGTGTTGGCTTGAGTCATTTAGTTTTTCCAACTCTCGATTTCTTCATTTAAAAAATAAATGGACTATATTATAAAACAGTGGTCATCAAAATCATGTAGTACTGACAAAGAAAAAAAGTAGTGGATCAGTAAGAGATTAGGTACATAAGATACAGAAAATAAAGGGCAACCATAGATTTAGAGCCAGAACGAACCACTTGGTTGAACTCATTGTTTTATAAATGAGGAAACAGGCCTAGAGAGGGAAAATTACTTACTCAGTCATACATGCTTGGCAACAGCATAGATGGGATTCAAATCTAGGTCTTCTGAGTCAAATTCAATGTTTTCGCTCCTAAAGTTTCTGCTTCTGGGCCTCAATTTCCCCTTGGGTACCCTTTCTGCCCAATGTGGGAGGATTGGGCGAGATTAAATCTAAAGTCCCTTCCATTTGTAATATTCTAAATTCTAAGGTCTTTTTTTCTTCCTAATAATCAATGTTTACTCCTAAGTTCTGGGCTCCTACATGGCACAGTAGATTGAGTTCAGGCCTGGAGTCAGGAAGGTTCATCTCTGTGAGTTCAAATTTGGCCTCAGACACTTATTAGCTTTGTGACCCTTGGTAATTTACTTAACCTTGCCTCAGTTTCCTCATCTGTCAAATGAGCTGGTAAAGGAAATGGCAAACCACTCCAGTATCTTTGCCAAGAAAACCTCAAATGGGGTCACAAAGAATCAGATATGACTGGATAACAACAAATCTTTAAGCTTCATTAGTGTATGTTCTCAGGGTTCTTCTACCTGTCACACTTTATATTCTAAATTTCCTCAAAATTCTGACATCCATGTTCTAAGTCTCCTTTCAGCTCTGACATCCCACCTTTTAAGGGCCCTCCCAGCTCTGACCTCCTATGTTCTTAAGGACCCTCTCAGCTTTTATATCTTGTCTTCTAGAGGTCCTCCTAGCTCTGACATTCTGGGTCCTAGGTCCCTTCCAAGCATTGCGTGGGGCATGAAGACAAAGATAAAACTTGTTTTGCCCTTGAGAAGTTTATGTTCTACTAGACAAAAAAGGAAAGAGAAAAACCAGATAGGCTCTCCCCTAAGTGAAAGCCTTTTCTCCTCCCGACTCCCCTCCTCTTCCCCCCGCCAATTTTTTTCCTTCCATTACTGGATAGAATATAAAACAATAAAACTTCCCCTGCCAGATTAGCAATTAGTTACACAGTCATTGAACCCTTCCTCCTCCTCATTCTCCTTAGACTCAGGCAATTTAGGTCAAATTGCTGAGATCAGAGTTGTACCACATTATCCTAGAGTCAATTCATGGGAGTTGGGAGAGTTGAGCTGGGCTTTTAAGTCCAAGCCTCACACTGCAGGGGAAGATTTTGGTATTGGCAGTCTGGAATACCTGCCCCTCTCATATCTTCTCCAAGTGCTACCTTCATTCCGATAGATAATCCTATCTAGAAGGATATAGGAAACAAGAAGTCTGATATTTAGAATGCTTGTAGAGGCCTTAGAACACTGAATGTCAGAGCTGGGAGGACCTCTAGGACATGGAATGTCAGAGTTGAGAAAGTCCTTAGATCAGAGCTGGGAAGGCCCTTAGAACCCAGGAGGTCAGAGCTGAGAGGGTCTTAAGAACACAGAATGTCAGAATTGGAGGAGCCCTTAGAACATAGAATGTCAGAACTGAGAGGACCCTTAGAACACAGAATGTTAGAATTGGAGGAGCCCTTAGAATACAGAATGTCAGAGCTGGGAGGGCCCTTAGAACATAGGATCAGGGATGGGATGGTCCTTAGAACCTCATAAAATATCAAAAGGAATCTCCAGGCCTTGTGTTTTTGGACAAATAAAAGGTATCCTCCATGTGCTGAGACCCATCATTAGGGGACACTGCTATCATCAAACTGCCTTATCCAGACTCTAAGGAGCCTAATTAAACAAAACAGGAATGGTTAAGTCTTGTTCCTAGATGGATTGTGAAATAGACCTGGTCATCTTAGTTCCTAAACCAAATTTTTCTCATGGGAGAGAGTCCCTCCCACATTGGAACCATCTCCTATCTCCTCTAATCCATCCTTTATGTACTCTCAGGTTCATCTTCCTTTTGTGTAGACCAACAGCCCAACATAGATTTGATTAAAAATCTTTGGGTCAAAAATCTCTACTGTTTCCTTTTACCTAAGAAACATTTAAAGTCTCAGTGTGAGTCTGAATGCCCATGATCTGTAGTCCTTTACCTTTTCTGTTTTGCTTTTTATTACTTCCCTCTCTGCACTTTATGCTCTAAGCCAATCTGGGTTCCTTTTTATACTCCTAAACTTTCCTGGGCCTTTTCTCTCCTTCCCATCTTGAATTCTTGCTTTAAAGAACAATTCAGAGGTCATCTTCTCCAGGAAGGCTTCCTTGCTTTCCTCCTCTCCCCTCATTTTCCTTCCCCCCACCTACCCCATCTTTCTCTCTCTCTTTCTCTCTTTCTTTCCAGATCTCATCTGGTATTATGTCTGTACCACTAAAATGCACTCACCAAAGACTGTTGCATATTATTATTATCTATTTAATCACCCTATCCTCTGACTGGACCATAACCTCCATGAAGGCAGGCATTATATTTTATCAGGCAAGCAGGTGGTTCTGTGGGCTAGAGGTTGGACCCTTGGGACTGAAAGACCTTCCTCAGACACTTTGTAGCTCTGTGTTTCCTGGTTCTTGTCCCAGTTTTACCATGAACTACCCATAATCTTGGACAAATAACTTCAATCAATAAATCAATGTATCAAGCACCTACTATGTGTCAGAAAACTGCTAGAAGCTTATAAATGCTTGTACATCACTTCTTTGAGGTGATATAAATAAAAAATTCCAAAGGAGTTTTTATTCTCCTTCTCTTGGACTAAATTATCTCCAAGGTTCTTTCTATCCCTGGCTTACAACTTCTGGTTCTTGTCCCTTTCTCTTTTGCCTCTGACCCACAGCAAAGATCCCCTTTCCTGGTTTTCAGGACACAGGCAAACTCTCCCCCAAGCTTTGTGGTTGAACTTCTATGGATTATTAGTTCTGCTCTAATCCACATCATACAGTTTGTTGATCCTGAGTTTGAGACAAACTGTTTCATATCTCAGCCTTAGTCTTTCTCATCAGGAAAATGGGGAGAATTAAGACACCTTCTCTACACCTAAGATCTTAGATCAGCAATATAAAATGGAGGCTTGGAGTTTCATAATCGTCTTACTGTGTCCTACTGCCTATTTGGAAATGTTTGGATTTTTGTATTTAAATTCAGAATAAAAAACTAAAACCCACAAAATATAGAATCATAAAGTGTCCTATAGGAACTGAAAGGAGATGGGACTTGCCCAGAGTCTCAAAGCTAGACTTGGAACTCAGATCTTCCTGACTTTGACACCAGAAGTGTCAAACACTCAGTCAGCCAGTAGCATTGATGTCCATCAGCATCCCAAACACAGGGGAATAAAATGAAATTGGAAAATATTGAATGAAAAAAAAATTAAAATACAACAGAACATAAATAATGTTGCTATGTGGTTTTCTAAGTCAATATAGAGCTTTCCCCGTCCCCACTCCCTTCTTTTCCTTTCCAGCCACGTGTTCCCTAGCACACACACTTTAGCTGGAGAGTTGGGTTGCTGGGGTCTGCCCCAACCCTCTGCTTTTTCACTCAGGACCATCTCTGGCTGGTTTGTTTATAACCCTGCCCTCCCAACTTAGGGCAGCTCTCCAGGGGTACTGGGGGCTTTTGAAAGTGCTAAGTACAGGTTACAGAGGTCAAAAGTCACAGAGCTCCCCTTGGGGGAAGTTCGGCTCTAGTCATCCATGAAATAGCAACTGTTCTGTTCAGAAGAGGGGGAGGGGGTGGGATTTTTAAAATTATAATGATTCTCCATTGACCTCCCAACCCACTCCCCCCTCCTCAGCAGTCTTGGCTCCAGCCTTGATAAACAGGACCCCATCTGGATTTCTAGTCTCTGTGCTTGCCCCTTCTCACTCGCTCAATCCAATGGATCCATTCCAGAACCCAAATGATGGGGAAAGCCCTTAAGGAGAGAGAGATGTATGAAGGGGAAGGAGTCAAACCTTGATCACTCAGGGAATCCTTCTTCCCTCCCAGATCCCAAAGGGAAGGGAAGGGAAACCCAAAGAACAAGATAGGGAAGTTCAAACCTACTTCTAAAAAGGAAAATCAGCCAGATAGCTCCTCCCCAGTTTCAGTTCCGCTCTCAACATCTAGGGTTAAAAAGAAACATTCCACAAGAGTTTGAGGATTCAGCCCCAAGACAGGGCCATAAGTGATCGAATGTTAGAAAATCAGAGATAGAGGGACCATAGAACACAGGATATCGGAGCTGGGAGGGTCCTTAGAACACAGAATATTAGAGGTAGGAGGATTTTTAGAACACAGAATGTCAGAGGTGGGAGGGATCTTAGAACAGAACATCAGAATTGAAAATTGTGATAGCACACAGAATGTTGAAATTGGAAGAGACTTTAGAATATATTATAGAGGGATGGAAAGAACCTTAGAACACAGAATGTTAGAAGTGGCAGGGACTTTAATCTAACTTCAACTCATTTTTCAGAGGGATGATATTAAGGCCTGGATGGGCAAATGGACCAGGGAGAAAGGAGCCAAAATTCCTCCTCATAATAAAACTCTCCTATTATTTGTGGAAAGCTCAATATTTTCAAAGTACTTTCACATTCAAAAAACTTTATCCTACAAAGCCATTTATGACTTGTTTAAGATAACCCATGAAACCTGTGGCTGAGCTGGGATCAGAACCTCAGTTTCCTAAGTATTGCACACAATAAATAATTTCAGGGCCATACCTTTTAAAGTGAATTTTTTTTTACTTCCCTAATTCTCATTTTAAGGGAGAAAAATGTAGTCAAATAGTCCTTATCCTGAATGGAGGAACTAAGAATGGATGTAAGTGATTGTCATTCACTGTTCTAGGGAGAAGATTAACAATGTGGAGTGTGTATGTGTGCCCCCTCACAAGTGTGTGTGTGAGTATGTGTGTGTGTGTGAGAAAGAGACAGAGACAAAGAGATAGACAGGGAGAGAGAGAAGGGGGGGGAGGGAGAGAGAGAGAGAGAAAGGAAGAGAGAGAGAGACAGAGAGAGAGACAGAGAGAGACAGAGAGACAGAGAGAGAGAGAAAGAGACAGAGAGACAGAGAGAGAGAGAAAGAGAGACAGAAGAAAGATGGAGAGAGAGGAAATGACAAAGAAAGATAGAGAGAGAAAAAGATGGAAACAGAGAGACACAATGACACAGAGAGAGGAGAGACAGAGATAGAGACAGAGGCAGAGGCAGAAATAGAGAAGTAGAGAGAGAATGTGTGTGTGAAAGAGAAAGAGACACAAAAACAGACACACAGAGACAGAAAGGAAGAGACAGAGACAGAGAGAAGTCAGAGATACACAAAGAGGAAAGACAGAGACAGAAGACAGAGATAGAGAGTGTATGTGAGAGAAAAATACAGAGGCACAGAGAGAGACAGAGATACACACAGACAGAGAGACAGAGAGAGAATGTGTGTGTGACAGAAAAATAGAGGCAGAGACACACACACAGACAGAGAGACAGGGAAAGAGAAGCAGAGAAAGAGACACAGAGAGAATGTGTGTAAGAGGAAAAAAGAGACAGATACACAAAGAGACAGAGACACACACAGAGACAAAGAGAGACAGAAATCGAGACAGAGAGAGAAACACTCAGATAAGTAGGGTGATGTGTATTTCTGGGTGGGCAAGGATACAGCCACAGCCCCGACTGTGGGCACCCCTAGCGCAGCTGTGGCCGTCTCCCTGCCACTGAACCATATGGCCAATCCCTCCCCCCTCCCCGGCTCCCACCCCCCAATCTGTCCCTCCCCCACCCCCCACCCCCGCCCCGCCCTTCTTCCCCAGCAATGCCCATCCCGGCCTTCCTCAAAGACCCAGGGTGCCTCCAGGACGGCCGGGCCTCTGATGTGCAGCATATGGAGCCAGTGAGGCCCATAGGCCGGAGGAGGATGGAGAAGAGAGGGCCATCCAGCTCGGGGGCTGGGGGGAGGAGGGAGGAGGCAGGTCAAGGAGGGGGTGGGGCAGGGGGAGGAGGGCGCATTAAAAAAAAAAACCTACAGAATCCCCACTGATTATTCCTCCCCCTGCAGATGTACATTAATGCAGGAGAAGGGGGGACAGACCCTTTGGTTGGAAAAGAGAGGAGCAGGGCTGCGATTTCTTTTTAACACGCCGTTGTCTGGCTTGATCTTGTCACTCTGAAGAGGGCCATTGAAAGGTATTCAGGCCTCAGCCTGGGGGGGACAATAGGCCCCAGTATATAAACTGACTGTTCAGTTGCCTGCAGCTTTTGACTGTCTTTGTTTTCGATTCTCTTAATAAACTTTTGGGAAGAGTTCATCAATCCACTTCAATGGCTGATGTTCTCATTCTCAGAGAGGACAGGAAAATAGCAGAAGGGCCGGCTTCTTCTTCTTTTTAAAGGGGGCCTTTTAAAAAGGGGGGAGGAGGAGGAGAGAGCAAGGAGGCTGTCGATACCCCCACTTAAAACATAGCCACACACAACCCCCCCTAAAAGGGATCCCAGACAAAACCCCCATTCATCAGGGGTCCCTGAAATCGACCAGTTGGGCTCGGTTGGCAGCTTTCAGAGGCCCGTCTCCAGCTTTGGGGAGCTTGGGCAGAAAAGAGCAATCGGCTGAATGGGAGAGCCCCAGCCCCTGCCCACTGGGAGCAGGCCTTGCAAAGTCAATGCTGGCTTCCCTTTAACCCGGAGATTTAAGGGGCACAGGATGTGGATCCGGGAGGGGCCCTGCAATATTCTGTGCAATCACCCAGAATGGCAGGGGCCTTAGAACATAGAACGTTAGGACGGCGAAATGCTAGGAGGGAGACCAGAGCATCCCGTCCTGGGGCCTTAGAATGTTAGAACAGTGAATATCTGCACAGCCACTGTCAAGGGAAAGGGATCTTCAAGGACTAAATATGAAAACGTAAGAGTTAGGAAGGATACAGAAAATGGGCTAAGAAAACATCGTATTTAATGAGCATTGTTAAAGCAAGCACAGAATACTGAATATTAGCCCTGAAAGGGACTTGGTTAGAGTATGGATTGTGAAATCTGAAAAGGATCACAGAACAGAGAACGTTAGAACTGGGAGGTTCTTAGAACCAGAATGTCAGAGCTGGGAGGTTCTTAGAACCCAGAATGTCAGAGCTGAGAGGTTCTTAGAACCCAGAATGTCAGAACTGGGAGGTTCTTAGAACCCAGGATGTCAGAGCTAAGAAGGCCCCTTAGAACCCAGGATATCAGAGCTGGGAGGGCCCTTAGAACCCAGGATATCAGAGCTGGGAGGGCCCTTAGAACCCAGGATGTCAGAGCTGGGAGGGCCCTGAGAATCCAGGAGGTCAGAGCTGGGAGGGTCCTTAGAACCCAGGATGTCAGAGCTTAGAACTTGGAAGGCCAGACTGGGGAGGGACGTCACCTAATCCAACCCTTTCAGTTACACTGAAGTAGGGGTTCTGAGCTCCCAAGAGATGAAGTATCTGTTACTTAATTAGAGCTAAGTAAAAGTCTGTTGACTGACTGACTGACCGACTGTCTTGCCCAAGGTGGCCCAGTGAATTCATTTGCTTGTAAAATTTTGTGGCTCGATAGGATCAAATCTAAACTTCAGCTTCATCTCAACGAGGAAAGAAGACAGAGAGCAGTAATCTAGAGCCAGAAGCTGCAGGCTGCCTTTAGCAGCTACTCGCCATTCCCTGGAGCCCTGGTTTTCATGGCCTCCGAGCCTGCCGATCCCTGTCGTTGAGTAGATTGGAAATGCAGGTGGCTCAGGCCCTGTGCAGATGAAGGTGCCTAATTACCATGCCATCAATATGCAAACAAGTGCCAAACTGGCTTTTAATCAAATTTCTATTTGGGTGCCAGGCACTGGAGGAGGGGGGGAGGTAATGAGCGGGGAGGGTTGGGATGGGAGCTGGAAAGGCCCAGGAGAAGGCTTCGGTGTAGTCCTACATGCACCCTTGGGCTCCGAGAAAGCGAGACGGCCTCCCAGGGGCTGCCCCAGTGCCTGGACACTGGCACGGGGCCCAGCAGAGGCCCGGCGAACCTCAGGCTGGTGGCTCTGGGCCCCAATGGCCGTGAGTATTTTCAGAGCTGTCAGCTGAAGTTTGGCTGGCCTAAGCTAATGCATTTGACTCGGAAATCTCAACTTGACCGGGAACCCTCCTTCTGATTTAAAACAAACTCATTAAACTTGTCAACACTCATTAGGCCTGTAAAACGCTGAACTGGAGCCACTTGGGACAGAAGGCCGTGTGTGTGTGTGTGTGTGTGTGTGTGTGTGTGTGTGTGTTTGGGCTGAAACACATTAAATAGAATTGAGAGGAGGAAATAGGCAGGAGGGAGACAAAGATGGTCCCTGAGAGACCAGCCCTGGGAAGAGATGGGAGAAGAGGGAACCTGGGATGGGAAAGGCTGGCTCTTCCTTCTGGGGGAGGGAAAAATGGGAGCCAATGACACTGCTGAAAGCTGCCCCAGCTGGTGAGAGGCCAGTGCTTCCATGTGTCGGTATGGGAAAAACAATCACCATAAATCACATTTTTTTTTTTTAGTATTGGCTTAAGGTTTGCCAGGACTTTCTATACGCTGCCTCGTTCAGTCCTGAGAATAACACTGGGAGAAAATGGACCCAGTGACATTCAGGGACCTGGCCAGGGTCACCTGGCCAGTAGGGGAACAAGAAGCCAGAATCACTGAAGCATCCAAGAATATGAGAGCTGGAAGGGACCAATCCGTGCAGGTCTTCCTGATTCTGGGCCGGTCACTTAGCAGGGAGAGGGAGCTGCCCTTCGTCTGGCAGGAGGACTCGGAGACGAGGGGGAACAGAGAAGGGATAAGGGATTAGGACTACTGAGGTGAGGAATAATGTGGGGTTTGGGGTGAACCCTGGGTTTTCTGGGTGTGGTGCAGCCCTGGGGTAGGGAGTGGTGAAGGTAGCAAAGACAGGAGCCAGAGAAGCTTTATAAAGGATGATGAATGGGAGTGGGGAGGGAGAGGAGCCAATTCAGTCTGGGGGATGGCAAGACAGTGTAGTTCAATGAGAAGAGCCCTGTGCTCAATGTGAAGACCTGGTTCTAGACACTGTGTGGCTGGTGCTGGGTAAGCCATTGTCACTCTATGCACTTCAGTTTCTTCACTTGTAAAATGATTGGGTTTGATGATCTCCCAGCTCTGACCTCCTGGGTTCTAAGGGCCCTTCAAGTTCTGACATTCTGGGTTCTAAGGGCCGTCCCAGCTCTGACCTCCTGGGTTCTAAGGGCCCTCCCAGCTCTGACATCCCGTGTTCTATCCTAGTTCTAGTCTATCCTGCCCGTCCAGAAGTCTGCTGCTGCTTCTCCAGCATGCATGCTCTTATTATGGAAGAACATGGTAATGTTGTTAAAATCATAACAGTGCATTTGAGTTTATTAATCTCTTTCTTCATAATCACCCTGTGAAGGAGATAGCACATGTATATAAATAGAAATAACCCATGCAAAAACTAATGGTTTATGGAACTCTATCAAAGGAGCTGAAGCCAAATTAGAATGTTGGTTTAGAATGGATGATTCCAAATACCCATTTTAGAGACTCAGAAAACTAAGGTCCAAGGAGGAAGGATTTTGGCAAGCTTCTACAAATAGTGACAGAGGTGAGATTCAAACCAAGGAACTCATTCCAGCAAAGCTAAATCTCCCCCTGGGTCAGCTCTGAGAGGAGGAAAGAGTGCCTCATGAGCCTTGGTAAACAATACAAAGGGTGATTTCACTTTATCTAGTACTTTTTCTGGGTCCAGATCTTCCATTTCATCAGTTTAAGGAACTCCCACAACAGAAACTCCCTTCACTGATGCAAGAGGCCACACTTCTGTAACTTATTGTCCATAAAAGTTCTCTGGGGGCCACTGAAAGATTAAAAAACATCTGTCAAATGAGCTGGAGATGGAAATGACCAACCATTCCAGTATCTTTGCCAAGAAAAACCCCATTGGGGTCATGAAGAATCAATTGAACAACAAAGCCATTGCTGATTTACACTTGAGACTTGTCACTTATAGAGCATCTCTCATATCTGGATATCAGCATCCTTAATACCTTCCTCACCATGAAGAGATCATTAAATTCAACAAACATTTCTGCTTAAATAAAGAACCATTATGAAATGCATTGACAATGGGACGCAGGCTATGTGAATCCTTAAAATCATTAAAAAAATTCTAATTGAAGGGATGCCCATCAATTGGAGAGTGGCTGAATAAATTATGGTATATGAATGTCATGGAATATTATTGCTCTGTAAGAAACAACCAGCAGAACGATTTCAGAGAGTCCTGGAGGGACTTGCATGAACTGATGCTGAGTGAAACGAGCAGAACCAGGAGATCATCATACACAGCAACAAGAAGACTATATGATGATCAATTCTGATGGACATGGCTCTCTGCAACAATAAAATGTTTCAAACCAGTCCCAATCGTTCACTGAAGAAAACCATATACACCCAGAGAGAGGGATATGAAATATGGACCACAACATAACATTTTCATGCTCTCTATTGATGTTTGCTTGCATTGTGTTTCCTTTCTCTGATTTTCTTTTTTTTCTTGTAGATAGGATTTTTCTTGCACAATTTGTCAACATTAATAACATGTAGTGGATTTCCTGCCATCTAGGGGAGGGGAGGGGACTGGGGGTAAAATTTGTAATGGAAAGCTTTGTAAAGATCAATGCTGGGGAACTACCCATACATATATTATACAAATAAAAAGCTTTAATAAAAAAAATTCTAATTAACAACATAAATAGACATACATTTTAATTCTCAGAGTACTAATTGAAATAACGCAATGTGTCAATGGGAAGCAGAAGGGAATAAACACTTATATAGGGCCTACTAACTTCCAGGCACTATAAATATTGTCTCATTTGATTCTTACAACAATCCTGCAAAGTAAGTTTTGCTAATATCTCCCTTTTTTGGCTGAGGAAACTGAGGCAGACAAGATTATATAAAGGTTATACGTGCCTAGAGTTACACAATTGATAAATGTCTGAGGCAGGGTCTGAATTTAGGCCTTCCTAACTCCATTGTCCATTGTCCATTGGAGTTGCCTTAGTTGATTCAATTTTTCTTCTTAGGATAGGTTTGTTCTCTCCTTTTCTCCAACTACCATTCTCACTCTCCACAGCCCTCCTCCCTTGTGTGTGTGTGTATATTTGTGAATACTTACATGAATCTATTTATTCATTCACTAATTCACCTATGTGTGTATATATGCATATATGTATTTTTGCTTTAACCGGGTTGCTCTGCTGCTCAACAGCAGAATCTCCAAGTCCCTTCATACCTTGTCAAGGAGATGACATGGTATGACTAGAAATTGTACTGGGCTGCTGGACCCTGCTCAGCTACTAACTAATTTCCCTCAGTCTAGGGTCAGTTTCTTTATCTTTAAAATAAGGGGATCAGACTAAATTGTCTCTGTGGTATCTTTCAGTTCTAATATTCTAAGGTCCCTCTCAGCTCACACAGCCTGTATTCTAAAGACCCTTCTAGACTCTAGTATTCCACATTCTAAGGCCTCTTCCAACCATTCTGGGTTCTCATGTCCCTCCCAGCTCCTGACGTTCCATATTCTAAGACTCCTTCTAGCTTAAACATTCTTAATTTTTGTATTTCCCCAAAAATCTGGCCTTCTATTTTCTAAGACTCTTCTATGCTTTGACATTATATATTCTAAGGTCTTTCCAACTCACGTCCCTCCTAGATCTGACTTTTGATATTCTAAAGGCCCTCCCAGCTTTCATATTCTCAGTCTACTCTCAGCTTTGTCATTCTATGGCTCTGTGTCCTAAGTTGCTACATCCCCTAGGTGAGTGAAGCTATAAGGAAGGAAGAGAGGCTTTTGTCCATGGTCTAGCTGGATCTGGATTGGTTCTGGGTTGCTGTCTTTGCTATAGTCTTCCCTGATTTGGGGTGACTCTCTCCCATGGATGGGTTCTGAAGCCCTTCCTCCACATCTATGTCTCTCCCCCCACATATTCAAGGGCCCCTCCCCTTCTTCAATCTCACCCTTAATCTCTGATCAAGGCCAGGAAAAGGGGCCAGTGAGCCTTGTAAGAAACTTTCTACTGAGAATTTTATTAACTGCCTAGTGTCTTCTCCCCAGAGCACCCAGATCTTAAGCTGGCGAGGGGGAAGATCACATTCAGTCCAGCTTGATGACTAGGTGAACTCCTCCCTGGCTGGGGAGAAACTGGGGAGTTTTCTTTCTCAAACTGGACACTTCTCCATTCTCCTTATTGTTGCTACTCTCCCAGGCTGCTGCTCAGATTAATCTGTTCTTATTTGCAATCTGGCAGAAGAAAGATTCACATCCTAGAGGGCTTGGTGAAAGTCTTGCTGTGTGGACCAAAGACCGAGGTTCTAAGATCACCTATGTTTTTTGGCTCCTGACACTGCTACTTACGTCTTTTTATTATTTAATATTGCACATGTTTATGTGCTGGGTTGAGAAGAGCTGAGAATGTTGCTTGGTCATATCTGACCCTTTATGACCTCATTTAGTGTTATTTTTTTTTCAGGCAAAGATATTGAAGTGGTTTTGCCATTTCCTTCTCCAGCTCATTTTACAGATGAGGAAATGGAGGCAAATAGAACTAAGTGACTTGCCCAAGGTCACACAGCTAATAAGTGTCTGAGGCTAGATTTGAACTCAGGTTTTCCCAACCCCAGACCTGGAGCTCTGTCCCCTGGGCCTCCTAAGTGCCCTTGGAAATAAGAAATCTGCAAAATGGGGATAATTATAACATTTCCTCCTCCAACGATTGTTGTGAGGATCAAATGAAATATTTGTAAAGGTCTTGGCACTGTGCCTGGCACATAACCTGGCCCTAAATAAATGCTTATTTTCTTCCCTTCCCTTCTGTGGTTCTTCACATTTCTAACATTCTATGTTCTAAAGACCCTCCCAGGTCTGACTTTGTCTTATAAGGGCCCTCTCAGTTCTAACATTCTATGTTCTTTTTTGTTGTTATTGTTGAGGCAATTGGGGTTAAGTGACTTGCCCAGGGTCACACAGCTAGGAAGTGTTAAGTGTCTGAGATCAAATTTGAACTCAGGTCCTCCTGACTTCAGGGCTGGTTCTCTATCCACTTCGCCATCTAGCTGCCCCCATTCTATGTTCTAATGGTCTTCCCAACTCTTATATTATCTGTTCTAAGGTCCTCCCAGCCCTGACATTCTGTGTTCTAAGGGCCCTCCCACTCTTCTATGTTCTAAACACTCTCCCAGCTCTGATATCCTGTGTTCTGAGATCCTTCCCAGTTCTGACATATTACATTCTAACACCAAGTGTTCTAAGGTCCTTTTTTGGCAAAAAATGCTAGGTTCCAATTAGGATGAACATTGGATTCTCACTATATATTCTAACTTCTTAAGCAATTCTAACATTCCACATGGTAAAGTCCTTCTAGTTCTAATGTTCTATATCCCTCTCAACTTTAAAATTTGATGTTCCTACTACCAAGTTTCCTTCCTCCAAGAAAAGGAGCTAGGATATTTAGAGGCTTGGAACAATAATAAGATCCCCATTGATAAATGCAGTTAAGCCAGGATTTTCTGATGAAAATAACGCCTTCCAAAATCTTCCACCCTCTCCCTCCCCCTCCCCTTGCCTTTCCCCTGTCCATAGCCCACATACTTATCCAATAAAGTACACATTTTATGGACAAAATGCCAAGGGGGCAGCTAAGAGTTGAAATGACCCCAGGCCGGTTTAGTTACCTCCTGGAGCTGCCTTCTATGGGGTTTTATTAATATTCCCGCTGGGTGGGGAGGAGGGAGTGTTTGCTGGGGAGTCTATCTGGCTAGCCGCCTGCCTATTCCTGGCTCCTGTTTTTGTCTTTATTGGTTTACTTAGGTGTTAATCCCTGAACAATTGGGCTGGCCTGACCAGAGAGTCTTGGCCCTATTCTTGTTTACATCTCATTAAAGGGTCTAAAATGGCACTTCCCCTTTCAAACCCTCCTGCTTTTGAGATCCCGGGTCCAGCCCTGGCCCTTTGAAGCCATTACCCAGGAAAGCCTCCAAGGTTTGCAATTGGGCAGGTGCAGGCAGAAAGGGGGAGAGGGCCTTACAGAGGGCTTTATAGGATAGAGGGCCTTCCTCAGTCCAGTCAGGAGTATCGTGTGTATGTGTGTGTGTGTGTGTGTAGAAAAAAAAGATCAAGTCTTGGTGGTCACCAAGGAAAAGGTCTCCAACCAAAGAAATTCCATCTTAGTGTGGGAGGAAATTAAGAAGACAAGTGAACACACAATAGCTGGAAGGGAGTGATGGGCTCCCTTGTGGGGGCTAAAAGGACCCCAAGACTTGTGCTTCCTTACAGGAAGGATTGGCAGAAAAACTGACAATTGTTACTAAATCTTAAATTTCTAGAAGGCAGGGAGCATATTTCATTAGAAGTCCCTGGTGACTAAGAATCAGAAGAATTAAAGTCTAGTCTTGTCTTTTCCATCACTGATTCTGTGATCCCGGACAGCTCGCTTTTGTCTTCCCCCATTTTCGCCTTCTTCTTCCATCAAATCTTCTACCCACCTTAGTTTTCTCATTATAACATGAAATTTAACTGGATATTTTCCAAGAGTCCTTTCAGCACAGGCGTTCTCTATTCCAACATTGTCTTCTAAGACTGCTTCTGGCTCTAACATCTTCTAGCCTATCATTCTATCTTCGAACTCCTCTTTTGACATTTTAGGTTCTTAGGTCCTAATATTCTATGTTTTGTGGAAAATTCCTTTATTTTCTAACCTATATTTCAAGACTCCTTCCAGCTCTTCTAAGGCCCCTGCCAGCTCTGACATTCTGTGACCTAAAAGTCTCTCTCAGCTCTGACTTCTGTGTTCTAAGGGCCTGCCGGCTCTGACATTTTGTGTTCTAAGGCTCCTCTTAACTCTGGCATTCTCTTCAGGACCCTCCCACCTCTAATATTCTCTGTTCTAAGATCCTACCCAACTCTGACATCCTGTGTTCTAAGGCCCCTCCCAGTTCTAATATCCCGTGTTCTAAGGCCCCTCTTAGCTCTGACATTCTCTTAAGGGCTCTGCTAGTGTTAATCTTCTATGTTTTAAGATCTCTCCCAGATCTGACACCCTCTGTTCTAAGGAGCCCTCCGGGCTCTAACATTCTGTTCTAAGCATTCTCTCAGCTTGGACATTCTGTGTTCTAATGTGCCTTTGGATCTAACGTTCCAAGAAGACAGTTATGATATCAGATACAGATCAGAAAAGTGGGGCTCTGATTCATGCTGTGCAATTAACCATTTGCAGGATCTTAGGGAAACTTGTTAACATCTCTGAATGTTTCCACACATGTGAAATGAGGAAGTTGGACTTAAATTTCTAAATTCTCTTCTATCTTTAAATATAGCCTCTCCTCTGTTCCTCCCCTACCCCAACCCGCCAGCTCTTAGAACTTTCTCCCCTCCCCCCTCCTATGGCTCCAAGTCCCATTCAGCTCCAAGAGTTTGTAGATTCTATATTAATCTTTTGCTTTGCTTGAACCTTGCTCCAGGAAATGATTCTGAAGGGAGAGATTTACCTCCTCTTCACTGTCCCTCTAAGGAAAGCATCCACAGTTCCATTTTTACCAAACAATTGTAGCACAGAGAATCTCCAGGATCCCACAGCAAGCCAAGGATTGAGCCTGAAATAAGCCCCCAGTGACCTCTTCCCAGCCGGCCGAGTCTCTATTAGAGCAGGCAGCCAAGAGCTAGTCATTCAGCTTTAAAGCCAGGAGGGAGCTTTAGAGATCTTTTAGTCCAAACCCCACGGGCCATCACATAATAGAAAGAAGGGAAAAGGAAGAGAAGAGGGATCATTTGCCACCAGATAAGCAATTGGCCCTTATCTCTAAAGTCCATTAACAGTGCCCCGGGGCTCCGATCCTAGAACTGGAGAATAGTATCAGGCCCTCTTTCCATTGCTGATAGAGATAGGAGATTGTAGGCTCACCTCTGATCCAGTCTGACTGGGGAGGACCGAGGACAGCACTTGTGGGTCTACACCTTATTCTGCCTTTAGGGAAGAAGGAACTTCTTTATACATGTTCTCAGACAATATTCCCCATCCCTCCCCTAACCTAGACACAGAATTCAGAATTGGAAAGAGCCAATGGCCACCATCTGGTTTAATATTTTATTTTACTGAGAAATAAACTGAGTTCCAGTGAAAGAAAATTACTTATCCAAAGTCATACAATTACTTATTGGTAAAGCTCAGTGGAAAATGCAGGTGTTCCAACTCAACATCCTTTCACTTTAGTTTACAGGGGACTGGATCTAAATTTCCATTCAAGACCTTGAAGGGATCTTGTCTTCTCAATGGGTGAGTGGTAGTGAGAGGGAGAATTTGGAACTCAATTTTAAAAAGACAGCTAAAAAGAAATAAAGGATTTTTTTTTTCAGGAGGGGAGCTCTGCATACTGCTTCAAGGATGTGCTTTTAGCAAGGCAATAAGCATTTATAAGCTTCTACTGTGTGCCAGGAACTTCTAAACTAATTTGTGGAGTCGTGGACCAAAAAAAATGATAGAATGTTAGATATGAACGAGATTTTAAATATTATCTATTCTAAATCCTTCCCCCTCCCCACTGTTTTGCAGATTGGGAAACTGAGGCCCAGAGAAATTAGAATGACTTATCCAAGATCACACAGTTATTACTTCGTCTCTTTGGTGAGAAACAGAATCCCTCAGAAACAGGAATGAAAATTTTCCTCTATGACTTTATAGTCTAAAGCAGGGCCAGAATTACAAAGTAATTGGAGGCGTCATATCAACGTCATCACCATCTGCAGTATCTGACAGTTTTCTAAGCTCTTATATGGTTTGACTGTTGAGCAACTCTCATCTGCCATTCCTAGCTATGTGACCTTGCACAAGTCATTTTGCCTCAGTTTCCTTATCTGTACCATGAGGATTATAGTATTTGTACTACCTACCTCAAGAGGTGATTTTGAGAAAAATGCTTTGGGAGTTCTAAGCACTACATAGATATGAACTATTATTACTAACCACAGATCACTATTGTGATCTCAAAATGAAACTTCAAGAGTAAAGGAAAGGAACAAAGAGGGCACTTTGGAGAGATGTTTGTTTTGTTTTGCTAGGTGGGGAGGGGGATGCCTTTTGGAGTTCTGTGAGTTCTGAATTCTCTCTACTTAGCCGATCTGCCCAAACAAAGCTAGTTTTATAGTTTATAAAATTCGTGCACAACTATTATCTTATTTAATCCTCACAAAGTAGACTAGAGATTATTGTTCCTATCTGACATATGAGGAAACTGAGATCCAGAGAAGAAAATTTTCTGCAACCAGAGAATGTTAGAATCATAGAATAATGCTTCCTAAAGCACTTGTTGTGACATGGGTTCTCCCCCCATCTTTAACTTTTTCCCCCATAAAGGAATTATCTTTTGAGGGAAAATACTTTTGAAAAGCCAAAAGAGAACTTAATTTTTACAATTATTTTTGGAAAGAAAAAATTTTACAAGAAATTCACTACCTGTGTGACATTAAGGAAGTCTCTTAACTTCTAAGCAGGGACTTCTCTATGACTTACTGAGAATTCTACTCATATGAAATACCAGATCCTTCCATTATTGCTTTGCTTTCTTACAAAAGAAAATTAAAAAAAAAAAAAAAAAAAAAACAAACCCAGAGCAGCTAGGTAGTGCAGTGGATAGAGTGCAGAGTGTGGAGTCCGGAAAATCCTGAGTTTAAATTCGGCCTTATACACTAGCTAGGCAAGTCACTTAATGCTGTGTGCCTCAGTTTCCTTAATTGAAAAAAAAGGGACGGAAAAGGAAATGGCAGACCATCCCCATTATCTTTGCTGAGAGAACTCCAAATAAAGTCACACCAAACAACAAGAAAATCAAAGTGAAAAATTAAATCACAAGAGAATCTTAGATCGTAGATGTCGGAGCTAGGAGGAATCTAAACTAGAAAGGATTTTAGAACGTGATATGCGGAATGTCAAAGTAGGAAGGGAGTTGAGAATGTAGACTGTCAAAGAGATGAGAGGGACGTTCGGAGCTAGAAGGTCGAAGTTGGTAGGGATGTTAGGACACTGAACGTTGAGAGTTGGGAGGAATCGAGAATCTAGAATGTCGGACTTGAGACGGACCTCAGACCGTAGAAGTCAAAACTGGAAGGGGCTTTAGAACACAGAATCTTAGAACTGGCTGGTAAAGACATTGGAACAGTCAGTCAACTAGTATTGATTAAGTGTCTACAATAAAGAGCTGAAAGAGATCGATTCTCTCCTTTTACACATGAAGAAACTGAGGTCCAGAGATGAGAAAGTGGCTTCCCATCTCCGAGGTCTTTCTCTAGCACCCATGGACTGTGGCGTGGGTCAGGGTCGCCGGCTTTCCCTCAGCTCCCCTTCCCGATAGCGATCCTCACGTCCCCTCCCCCCGGGTCCCCGAAGTGTCCACCTCTTGACTTTATCCACTAAGTCAATAGTTTCGTAGCGTCTCTCCTCCCCCACCCCTTTCCCCCCTTCCCTATCCCCTCCCCCCAGCCTGTGAGGGGAGCGCCCCGCGTCGCCTCCCGGTTTTCTTCTTGGGATAATGGGTTTTTTTTGTTGTCTAATCAGCCTCCTGAGGGGCCGGGAGGCCGGCAGAACTTCCCCGGCGCTTGTCGGCGAAACTGAAAACGGGATTAGACAGAGGCCGCTGCACACTCCATAGTTAGGCGCGAACAAGCATTCGGCTTTGGAGGGCCTCAGTCGGCCAGGGCCACTTCATCTTTCAAGTTGTTTGTATTTCTAAAGTGGCCACTGAGGCGCGAGGGCGGGGCGGGGGGGAGGGGGAGGAAGGGGGAGGAGGGAGTGCCGAGGGCGAGGGGGCTCACAAAACTGGGGGGGAGGGGCAGGGGAGGCTGGGGGAAGGGCGGGGGGGAAGAGAAGCTGGAGCCCCGGGTACTGGGCGGGGGCGGGGGGGGGAGAGAAGGAAGGAGGGAGTCTCAGGCCCAGGAGCTCTGGCGTCCTAGCAGGGATCCACTTAGGAGTTTGGGGGGTGGGTGGAAGAAAGCAGACTAAAAAACCACAGATTGGAGGCCGCAAACATTTCTGAACGACCCAGAGAGGACCGATACAGAGAACGTCAGGGTTGGGGCCTTGGGATGACCCAGCAGAACACGGGATATTAACCGAGTCGAGTCCTAGAACGTGCAATGGTTGAAATGAACCTAGGGACCTCCGGCCCCTGAATGACTGTCAGAACTGAGAGGGCCCAGAAAAAGCTTCTGAAACTTCCTTATTTGATAAAAGGGAAAGGAGGTGCCCCGAGGGTCAGGTACTTTGCTCCAGGTCACAGATTAACCTCGCCAGTGAGTGGCGGGGTTCTTATTGGAACCCGGGACTCCCGGACTCCAAAGCATTAGCGTTTCACTCTTTAAACACTCTTCCGGGGATGAGGGCTTGGCCAGCCAGGGGAAAGGCTGTGAGGGGAAGGCTAAGACCAGTTGGAAACCTTCTCCTATCAGCGGCCTCTCCTGTTTTCTGAATGTTCTCAGCGATCTCAATGATAGTTGATTCCTGCCCGTTTCTATTCCCCAGAGTTCCTGGCGTTGAACCCCAAGGGAGATACTTTGGCCTGTGTGTGTAAGGGCGTGGTTCTTAGGCACATCTCCCCTCCGCATCCCTAGCTCAGCCGATGGTCAGAGAGGCTTCGGATGGGGACAAGGGAAGTCCTGGGAAAGAGCCCTGTCTAATCACAAGAATTGGGTTCAAATCCCATCTTGAACCCATGACAGTGATATTCTGCGCATTACTTCACAGCTCAGAGTCTCAGTATTGCCATCTACAAAACGGGGATAGTAAGATTTGCTCTGCCTACCTTACAGAATTGGTAGGATAAAAATAATAAAGTGAAAGGCCCAATCAAGCTAGAAAGAAACATTGCATTTCAATGGACTGTCGAGAGACAAGCTTCATGGAATGACCAATTATTACTACCTGGAGGGTCGGATCTTTCTTGTGGGTATGTGTGGGGGGCAGTTAATCAAGCTCCCTACCTAACGTGGGCTTTGGCCCAGAGAGCCTCAGTAGTCTCCAAGCAGGTGACTTGAGGAACAATTCTTCAAGCCCTACTCAGCCCAGGTTGAAAAATTTGAGTTGGTTCCCAAAGACTGGAGCTGGAGACCAATCTACCCCAAAGAGAAAGGAGGGACTCAGGCAGGTTCTGGGCTGGGCCTTGAGGGAAAAGGTTTGCCAGCTCAAGGTGCCAGGAAATAAGAGAGGGGTAAGGAAAAGATGTTTTCAGTGACCTTACAGAAATCTAGTGTTTATTTACTCCCTTCGGGCTAATGGTAGCCCCAGGACAGGGGCTGGGAGGTCAGGGATCCTCCAAGTTTAAATATAGACTATACACTATGCGAGGCTCCCCGATGATGCTCGTGCTTGGGGATGTAGTCTGAGAGTTTCATGATGGGAGGGGAGGTGGGGAGAATGGGACTCCAACCTCCCTCTCCCGGCTTAGCTCACTTAGACCATTAGAATCAGGCCTTGGGGACCACAAAGAGCTCTCCTCTCATGAGCCTCTTTGGAAAGACTTACGCTCCTGCTCCTTTCTCTCCCCCCACCCCCGATTTTTCTCTGGGAGACTCGGTTTTTCCTAGTTACTGGCTTCAGCCCCCAATCTCCCCTCCCCTGGCACTCCCAGGCCTGCTGTTTGGTAGGTGCCAGTAGGAGAACCCTGCTGCTGCTTCTCCTCTGCCCATACCCCGCCCTACAAGAAGTCCCACAGAAATTGATGGGGATTGTGAGTCCAACAAACCCTAGCACACAGAAGGACCGCAACAGAGGGGAAAATATCAGGCCCTCTACAAACCTGCACGTACAACACGGGGAAAACCAGAAGGATTACAGGATACAACAATAACAAGATCCATACAAAAACACAACACACAAACCATAACAGAGTGGGAAACAAACACAAAGGGAGAAAAATAATACCCAGCATCCAAACACAAAATAACGCGCGCGCTCGCACACACCCACTTCTCCAAAGCGTAATTTCTATTCTCTGTCTTGAGCTCGGAGAGTCACTCCAGAGTAGCAATAAAGAGGACTCTGAGGGAAATCGAGGGGTTCCCCCTGCCTCCTCCACCGTAGCTTCCCTTGACCCCCAAGCACAGCCTCATCTCTCTTGGCCTAGTGGGAACTAGGAGCGGGTGGATTATCAATTTGACTCGGGAGTCCAATCCCCCGAATAAAATTGATAATTCACCGGCTTCTATTTCATCCAGGTCTATTTGTCCCTTTTCTTCCTTCCCCTCTCCCACCGGGGGATCCCTAAAACCCTCAAATCTGCGTGGCTTTGAGATCTTTGGAATGGAAAGGAGGAAGTGGTGGGACAGCAGAGGAGTTTCCCAAACTTGCCCCCTCCACACTACTTTTTGAGGGGAGGAGAGGGGAGGGAGGGAATAGGGATGGGAGGTGGATCTTACCGGGGCCTTAGAGACTCCGGGAAAGTTCAGACCAGGGTTTTCAGAATGTTTCTTGAGCCCTCCCGCTTCCCCACTCCACCCCCCCCTTTTTTTTTTGTTGGGAAGGAAGGTCCAGTGTCTCTTTGATCTGCGATCTTTCGGCGCCTCAGACAAAGAGAGCACTGAAGGCGAAAGCCCCCTGGGTGCCTCTAGTACTCGGCCCCTCCTCCCTCAGGCACCTCGGACCCCAGGCTGGAAGGACCCCGATCAACAGTGCTCTCCGGGGTCAAGCGGAGGGCTTCCTTCCAATTTTAGTCAACCCTAAACACACACATACACAGAATCTAGAGGGACCTAGGAGAAAGAACAATACTCGGGGGTGGGTGGGAGGAAGAGGGGTAGCAGGACCGAGAATTAATGCTTACTCATAAAGTAAACCTCAAACTCTACCCAGGCTGTCTGCTCTGCACCTCCTTCCTCCCGAGGGAGGCTTTTCTGTGGAGGCTTGGCCTCCCAAATCCCGCCTCTGGGAAAGGCAACGAGGATGAGGAGGCTCCAAGACTGTCTCCTCACTTTTGGACAATCTGCCACCAGGCCCACTCCCCTCTCTGTTGTAGCAGGGGGCCCTCAGAGGGTTGACAGTACTCTCCTAGAGATCAGCCTTCCCCCCCCCATTTCTTTTGTGATGTGGAGCTTCCTTCTGGTTCTCAGGTTGGAGGGGGATCTCTTTGAAATATACCTGGTACAGATGAGGTGGGGGAAGGGAAGAGTATACAACTTGGACTCCAATTTATCACCCTTGTTTAAGCAATTGGCTGATGTGATGCTACCATAGCTGGCCCAGTTTGGGAAAAGCTGAACCTCTCACCGGAAAGGAAAGGATATTCCTTCTTGAGCAAGTCATAAAAAATGACGAGGGAAAAAATCCCTCGTCTAAGGTTGTTTCTTCAATTGTGAGAGACGAGATGTCTATCTCATTATTCCTTTCCAGCTATTTCGATGTCCTAAATTCTTTCTCAACTAAAGTTGAGAACATTCAACTAACTGTTAGAACATTCTAGGCCCTTTCCAGCTCTGACAATATATGTTTTTAGGATCTTTTCAGCTCCATCATAGGCTTTTAGGGATCTTTCAACTGCGACATTCCATATTCGTAAGGTCCCTTCCCGCGTTTTAATCTGGATAAAGGGGAACCCGCGGATCTGTCTGTCTGTCGGGAAGAAGTCCCGGGTTCTATTTCTGCCCTTTCCCCTACAGCTCTAGCCCTTTGGGATCAGCAACTTCCTGATCCCACTGTTTCCTGTCTCCCAGAGGGACAAGGGCATTGCAATTTCAGTAAAAACAAAAACACAAACAAAACAAAACCTGGAAAATGCAAACTGAGACTGCTGAAGTGACCCTTGGATGGGGGAAAGGTAAGAGATGACGTGTGCTCGGTCTTTAAGCCTCACTTACCTCCTTTTATTCCCTCCGCCCTCCATCCCCACCGAAAGTCTGTTTATTTATTGAATGAACCAGCTCCCCCGACTCCATCCCCAGCCACCACTATCCCGGCCCCGGGAGACGTAGAGGACCATCCCCTTCTCAGCTCATTCATCCTAAGGCCAGAACTAGCGAAGCAAGTAATCGGAGCGCCTCAGATGTCCGCGCCCGCCCCGCCAGCCAGAGCGAGGCTCTAATTAATAGCCCGCGATCCCTGCGAGCCGTCGGGCCGTGCGGTAATATGATGAACTCCCTTTGTGCGCGTGTCACCGAAAATGTTTCTGATAAGGGGAAGCAAAGCGAGGATCAAAAGGCCCTCGCTCCCCGGCTTCCTCCAGTCCTGCCGCCACTCTCCCTTTGCTCCTCTGCTCTGCTCTTTTCTCTTGTCCTCTCCTGTCCTCCCTTCTCCTCTCCCCTGCTCCTCCCTCCTCTCCGCTGCTCTCCTCCTTTCCTGTTCTCTCTCTCCTTTTCTCTTTTCTTCTCTCTCTCTCTCTCTCTCTCTCTCTCTCTCTCTCTCTCTCTGTCTAGCTCTCTCCTCTCCTCTCTCTCTTTGTCTCTCTGTCTCTGTCTCTCTTTTCTCTCTCTCTCTCTCTCTCTGTTCTCTCTGTTCTCTCTGTCTCTGTCTCTGTCTGTCTCTCTGTCTGTCTCTGTCTTTCTTATTCCTCATGATCTCCATGTCTCCTCATCCTTGTCTCTTTGTGCTTCTATCTAAGCTGCTTTCCGCATTTCCGAGTCTTTGGCTGCTCAGCTCTCTCTCGAATTTTGTCCTCGTCTTCCCGGTTTTCTGCCTTCTTGCTTCTCTCTACTGGGTTCTCGCCTGTCTTTCTAAGGTTCTTTCTCACTGGGTCTATTTGTTTCGCTCTCTTTGTGCGTTTCTCTTTTCCTCGCTCTTTTGGGGAGCCGTTGAACTCCAGCATTCAGCTGCAGCAATGAGCTCACTTACTGCCAGACTCCCCAAGGCCGGGTCGCTGCCCCGAGATCTGTAGCCACCGACTTCAAACCTCTCCTGTCCTACTGGCCAAGAACACACTCGGGCCCACGCAGCCACAACGTCACAATTCGGACAGTTCCAGGGTGACACACTTCGATGAGTCAGTACCACCCGGGAGTCTCTCGTATTGCCTGCGGACACACTGTACATCCACAGAATAAAAAGGGTAGACGTTGCCCCATGGAAATAGACATTGTGTGGTTCCAGTCCCGAGGGTAACAACGCTGGGTGGACACAAATTGTACCAGAAATAACGGTAACGAAGATGGATAGTGCTTTGAGGTTTTCAAAGGGGTTGAGCATACAGTCAAGTAGTTCAATTAAATGCACAGATCTCAGCCCCACCCCTGTAGCTCCCTCTAGCGATTCCCAGCTCGTGGGCTGGAGCTGGGGTCCAGAGATGCCCCTGTTACCTTTACGGGAACACAAACTACCGGGGTCTCCAGCCTCTAGTAGGGACACCTGACGGCTCAAGTACCCGCCTCTTTGACCCCTTGGTCTGTGACTGAGGGGGAGGAGGGGAACGATATGCTTCCCCCGCTTCCCTGTTTTCAATCCCTTCCTCTTTCCCCTGAGTCCTCCTCCCCTCCCTTCCTCCTCTTGTCCCTCACCCCTTTCTCCCTACCCCCCCCTCTAGTCTCCCCCTGACCCTTGACCTGCCTCTCCCTCTCCTTCTTTGTTTGAAGTTCGGGAGAGCTTTCCACAGGGACCCCTTCTCCCCCCTTCCCCCCCCCCCCCCCCCCCGGCCAGTCTTAGGTCACCGTTCTGCCTTGATTCGATTTGGGAGCTCCTTCCCCCCTGGCTCGACCCTAGCCTGGGCCCACAGCCTCCGGAACAACCCAAGGAAATACTGACCCCGCTTACACTTTTTTTTCTCCCCCCCCCCAGCCAAAATAATTAGTTTTTTTGGGGGGGGGGGCAGGAATGGGGGAGGGGAATGCACGAAGAAAGTGGAAGCTGGAATGGAGAGTAACTACATTAAATACCCGATTTCCAAATTTAAAGGGAAGAATGAGGTAGAAACACACCCCGATACAAGCACTACTTGCAAATGATAACCTCACTGCCTTTTTGAAAACAAGGAAATTATTAATGAACGACTTTAAATGGAGGGATTTGGGTCCTTGTTAAAGGCAGCTAGATATAGGAAAAAAAAATCCTGGGATGGATCAGGCAAGAACCCTATCACCGAAGAGCAACTTTAGAATTCTCCCCTAAAGTCCTCTGGAACTCGAATATTCTATATTCTAAAGTCTCTCCCATTCTATGTTCTAAGCAATCCCTTCTAATTCTGACATTCTCTGTTCTAAGGTCACCTCCCAACTCAGTCTATATTCTAATATCTCTTTTAATTCTGGCACTTTATGTTCTAAGTTCTCTTCAAGTTCTAACATTCTGTGGTTCTAAGATTCTATTGATCTCTTTTTCTTTTCTTTTTTAACCAATGCTTTCTTAGGAATGCCTGGAATGCTATCCCCCTCCTCCCCTTTACCCATCCTTCAAGGCTCAACGCACGTCCCACAATCTTTGTGAAGTCTTCTCTTTGCACACCCCCCCAAGTCAGTTTTTAAACCTTAATAATAATAAAAGTAAATCGCAACGTTACTTTTATGAGCTTTTGGGGAGGGGGGTGTTCCAAAGCCCTCTCCTACCCAAACGATCTTCTCAAACTTCCAGCTGTGAGTGGGGCAGAGCAGGGATTATTATCTCCCTTTTACAGATGAGAAAAAGTACTTTGCATGTTCTACTCCTCTAGCATTGATGATGGTTTCTGACTCCCCTGACTATTTGTTATTTTTCCCCCCTGGGCCTGTCTTATTTTCCAATGAGATAGTGAATTCCTTTCGTTCTCAAGGAATGGTTTTTTTTTTTTTTTTTTTTTAATTATCCTTGTATCTTTAGGACCAGCTGGACCAAATAATAGGTGTACAGTGAACAGACATATTCTTTTGGATGCTGGTGAAAGAACTTTGGGGAAGAAACATCATAAGAGAATCTTTGTTTGCTTACAGTCTCTCTCTCTCTCTCTCTCTCTCTCTCTCTCTCTCTCTCTCTCTCTCTCTCTCTCTCTCTCTCTCTCTCCCCCTCCCTCCCTCCTCGAATCCTCCCCCTTCCCTCTCTCCATACCTATACAGAAATATTGCGAGTGACAACTATCATATTCACAAAGACATAGTGTGTGTGTTTTTTTTCCAAGGCCAAATAATCACCTTATCGCTTTAAGGCTAGTGTTATATGTGCTTTTAAATCCTTCCATGTAAATTCCACTGAAAATTTGGAAAGCTGAGGCAGGGGGAGGGGAAAGGGAAGGGGGAGGGGGGGAGGTTAATCCGGGTTTAACGCTATGATGCAGTCACAGGACCAGGGTTAGCCTGATTGTGTTATCTCTCCCCAACATTTGAGGCTCCCATATTTCACCCAGCCAAATAGCTGCGAGAGAAGTGCAGATGGCGGCAGTCGGCCCGCCTCAGGAAAATATGTTATTAATATCTAAATAACTTCCCAATACTGTCTGGTAAATCTCCCCTTCACCATTCCAAATGATGAATTCGTTTGAAGTCTTCCCCCTGTCTCATCTTTTCAATGTCTCTCTCTCTCGATCTTCCTCCTTTTCTTAACCAGGCTTATTTCAAACTGGTAAATATCTAATTCCTTTAACCACTGGGCCAATTGCCCAAGTCTCTTATGTACAATGCCTGGAAAACCTCCGTGTTTGGAAATGTCTTGAGGTGGACACACAGCAGATTGGTCTCCATTTGGTAATGCTTAGGAGAGGTGACTTCAGGACGAACCAGGAAGCCAAATTCAGGATATAGCTTTCTTGCTTTTTTTCTTTCTCTTTTCCTCCTCTCCTCCTCTCCTTCCTTCCTTCCTTTCCTTTATTCCTTCTTTTTTTCAACAGTAAATTCCTTGGTAAAGTATAGCCTCTTTTCAATTCATTGCACTTCTTTGGGCCTCAGTTTCCTTCTTTGTGAAATCAAGTTAATGAACTGGGTAACCTCTCAGATCCCTACCAGCTGTGACATTCTGTGTCCTAAGGTCTCCCAGCTATAACATTCTACGTGCTTTTAGATCTTTTCAACATGGATAGCCTCTATCCAAAGGTCCCTTCCAGCACTGACATTTTATAATCTGATGTTTCTTCCAGCTGTGACATTGGGTTCTAAGGCTCTCCCAGCTTTGGTGGTCTGTGTTCTAATATTCCTTCCAGCTTGGATGTTCTATGTTCTAAAGAATTCAAGGAGGTTCTTTCTAGTTCTGATAGTCTTATGGCTTATCCTGGACGTTCTGGAAATCCCTCAAATGTATCTCCCCCTTCTCCTTCAATACTTCCCCCTTCCAGCCTCCCCTTAGGAGCACTGGGTTGGATTTCCCTGCCCTCTCCTGGGTGGATAATTACTCTCCCCTCCCCTGCTTTCCCTTGTTTAAAGTTTGCTTTTTAAAATGTCTTGTATTCGATTATGCTATTCATTCTCCCTCCAACCTTATCTCCTTCTGTCTCTTCTCTCCTTCCCGTCACACTTGATTTAGGAGAGAGTTTATCTTGCAAACATTTGCCTACTTTGTTTATTTACACCAGGTTCTGAGGCTACTAGCTAGTGAAAGCCTGTGTTTGCCTTTGTAATTGTTATCTCTCTTTATTGTTGTATTGCATTTGTCTCAGCTTCGTGTTCTGCTTTTTTGGGGGAGGGGGTATGGGGGGGGGTTGTCAGCACTGGGTGTTCTAACTCTCTGGAAATGGCCTTCTCTGTTGGGACTTTCTCACTCCCCTCAACCTTCCTTCTCCATCACCATCATCATCATCATCATCATCATCATCATCATCATCATCATCTTCTTCTTCTTCTTCTTCTTCTTCTTCTTCTTCTTCTTCTTCTTC
>JAJPUD010001961.1:310228-335073 GCA_023553655.1 Myrmecobius fasciatus
TCTCTCTCTCTCTCTCTCTCTCTCTCTCTCTCTCTCTCTCTCTCTCTGTATGTGTGTGTGTGTATTCTATGTATTGTTTTCGGTCTCACTCTTCTTCCAATCCCACTAGTTTCTTCAGTCTACTCAGCTTGGATTCCCTTCCCTCGGTTCTTTCCAACTTGTTCTCAAAGTCTGTCCTTCCTGGAATCAAAGGTGGGGAAACTTTCTTTCCTTCTTCGCACACACCTATTGGTCTCTTTGCCCCCCTTTTCGGCTCCTGAGACTGGGATAAAGAGGGGCAGGACCAGAGTGGGGAGGAGAAAGGAGGAAGAATCGAGAAGGACAAAGAGTGGGTCCATCTTCATTCCCAGGTGAGGAAGACAGCGCGGACCAGAATCTGGGATCCTAGGCGGCCGGAATAATATTAGCAGCTCGGATAGTCTCAACAAGGCTAAGAGTAGAAAAGGAGAGGAGGGGAAAGAAGAGAGAGGTGGGGGGGGGGAGACAGACAGACAGACAGACAGACTGACTGACTGACTGACTGACTGACTGACTATGAATGAAAAAGAAGATAGAGAAAATGGAGCAAAAAAGAGAATGAGAGAAAGGAGATGGAAGGAGGGAGGGAGGGGAGAGAGAGAGACTATGAACGAGAAAGAAGATAGAGAAAATGGGGGGAAAAGAGAATGAGAGAAAGGAGAGAGAAGGAGGGAGGGAGGAGAGAGAGAGAGAGAGAGAGAGAGAGAGAGAGAGAGAGAGAGAGAGGAGAAGGAATATGAACGGCTCATGAATATCAGCCCAAGGCAAGCAGGAGTGAGCTGTTCAAAGATGAAAGTGCAGAGAAATAAAAGCCCAATTTAATCTGCTTTAAAACCCTTCGACTTAACGTTTGTGCTTCAAACTCTGAGAGTGAGGACTGATTGCGGATAAATAGTTTCTTACCATGCCTCGAAGCTATTACACCCCTCTCCAACACAGTTCCCTATTCAGCAGCCCCACTTTTCATTACCAGCTCTAATAAGTCTTAGCATTATTAAATGCCAAGCAGACGATAGAAAGAAACCAGCGCAGGGAGGAATCTCTCCTTAGCTCTTAAAGAGGAGAGCTCTTAAGCCCCTTCTTTGTCGACTCCCCGCGAGGAGAGGAGCAACCCCCCGAGAGGGCATTTGTCACAAGAGAAGCCAAAACAAAGTTGTGGCTGGCTTCCACCCCCTACCCCCGAGCCTTCCACGCACCCCTGGTGCCCTAGCTCTCCTTTCCGTCCGGGGCTTCTCCCCTCCGCCGTGGCCAAGTCGGGAAGGCCGCGGGTTCGGGATTGAACCTTAGAGCTGACTGTGGGAGGGGGAACCCCAAAATAACGGGGTTCAGAAAGAAAAGCTTACAAATCTGGTCCACGCGCCGGTAGCTCTGGCTACATCCAAACTCACTCACCCACTCAGAATCAAGGCCCCCGCCCCCAGACACTCGGATACACTCCGTTGCCCAGCTCCGGCCTCCCACTTACTCCTTTCGTTAGTAGGACAATTTATTCGGGATTTGAGTTATCCCCACGGAATCGCCTGCATTTCTTTCCAGATCTTTTCTCTCGCAAGCGTAACAGAAAAGCTGGATCCACCGTCCTCCTCAAACTCGGGATAAATGGCTTTCCTTCTCCCTCCACTCCCCCAGCAACCTTTTCTTTCCCCGTAGCAAACCGAACTCCTCACAGGTCTCTCGGGGGTAACCTCTGTCTAACGAAGGCAGTTTGGCAGCCCGGATTTGAGGTTCCCATCCTTCTTGCCAGTCCCTGTTTGAGCCCCTTTGCCCGCGTCTCGCAGAGAAGCGAAATCTTTGTACTTGGCGGAGGCTTCCCTTCTGGGACACCGATCCGGAGGCCCTCAAACCTGCTACCTGAGAACAAGAGAGCCCGTCCGGATTCTGAGCAGCTCTCTCTCCCCGCGGACAGTTGCTTTTGCTAATTCTTTAAAAAAAAAGATCCCTTTCTGTAGCCAGATTCTCAAACTGGAAAGATTTGTCTCATATATGGAGGAGCAAGGGAAGATAGAGGGAAAACGGATTTTTATTTTCCAGAAGTACAAAATTTTGTGTGTGTGTGTTTTGTTTTTAATCGCAAAAACTATATTCCTCTCACCTCCGCTCTATCGCCCGGAAAACAAACAAATAAAAAAACCTCCACAACAAAACCCCCAAAGTCCACAGCCGACCCTTAGAGACAGAATGTGCCCGGGCGATGCAAAATTTCGCTGCGTCCGGGGCCTCAGGCCGGCGCCCGAGGGGCCTTAGAATATTCCCCGGCACTCTGAGAGCAGCGGGGAGCGGCCGAATAACTTAGCTCCCTTTCTTTGCCTCCTCCCTGGCCCTTTGTCCCAGAGCAGCGCGGCTGCTCGCACGTTTTTGAATGTCAATAGCCCGCCCCTTCTCCCGCTCCCCTCCCCGGGATTTGGGCCCTTTCCCTCCGTTCCCTAGTCACCCTCCTTCTTGTACTGGGGCTGCCTTTGTGGGGCAGGATCTGGGCTCGGGAGGCGGCAACAAGCTAGGGGGCTTTGTCTCTGAAGTTCATCTTCAAGGTTGGGAGGAAGAGTCAACAACCGGGCTGATGTGTTGGGGGCGGTTAGGGGAGAAAGGGACTGCTCAAAACAAACGACTGATCGAAGAGGTTCCAAGTTTTCTCCCTGACTCCTTTCTCTGTCTCCCTCAAAGTCTCGCAGCAGCAACGCTTACACACACACACACACACACACACACACACACACACACACACACACACAAAATCCGGAATTGCCTTCTGCCTTCCTTTATTTTCCCTGCCAATTCCCCCGTACCTTTTTCGATCTCTACCCTTCTATTTATTAATCATTTTCACCACCTCTCTATCCACACGTTACCCTCCCTGCCTGGAAATAGAGTCTGGAATACGCCAGCCACTCTCTGCTTCCTATCCCCTCAAATTCAAGATTCGTTTTCGGTGAGCGCGCCTACCGAGAAAAATCTCCCTCAAATCCCGCGCGGGCGCAGATGCCGAGAAACCGGCTCCAGAACTTGGAGTCGGCGCGTCCGTTTCTAACAATCAAGGGTTCGGAGTAAGGGGAGCGGAGTCTGGCCTGGGGCAGGCCGGTCCCTGGTCCTGTTTTTTGGCCCTTAATATTTGCCCAAGGCTCTAGGCTGCCCTATACCTCCAGACTACGGGGATGATACTTTTTCCCTTATCCCATGACAGGGCGGAAACTTCGGGACTAAGTCTTTTTAGCTTCTTCATTTGCCGTGGGCCCGCCCCAAACCGGCTTTTTCCCGGAGGAGGGGAGACCCGGGCTTTCCCCACCCCCCCAGGCAGGCCAGCGATCTCCTCAGCTAGACCCCGGCCAGAATGAGGTACCGGATTCCCCCGCGTTCTCTAATTGATATTGATTGCACCGATCACTCAACTGTCAGGAGGAGTTTCAAGGGACCGTTTAGAGAGCAGTAGAAAAAGCTGTCGAACAAATTCATTTAGGGAGCCGCGATACGCCCCCCTCCCTCACCTCCGGCTGCCCTCCCCTAACCCACCCCTCGCCTCCAGTTTCCTATAAATAATTGATCGAGACCCAACTACCCGCGAACACGCTAACGCCTTCCTGGACTCACGGCGGGGAAGAGGGGGAGAAGGGAGATCTGATTGACCTCCTATTTCTCTGGAATGGGGGGCGGGAGGAGCTTCACAAAGCTCTCTCCTAACATAACTTCCTTCTGAATCCCTGAACTTCACTCCGCTGAGAAAACAGACTATACTAGGAGGTGATACAATGACGATATAGAGACATATTCTTGCCTTCATTCATTTAATACAATGACCAGTAATAATAGCAATAACGTGATTTGTGTCTGGGTAGGGGCAGAGAGAGCGAGAGAGCCCGGTTTTCCAGATCCAAATACATTCATCTTCCCCTCCCTCCGACAATTTCTACCCTATACAATCCGGTTGCTTTAGCCCTAATCTCTCAATAAGAATCCATCACTTCTTAGCGCTTTGGGGATACAAAGCGCTTTACATCCATTAGCCGTAGCTTTTGTATAGCCTTTGCAAATTTTCAGGACCATCTTTTCACATAATCTTAAGAGTTGGGTAGTGCAAGTAAGTCCTTTTACGGACAAGGAAGCCAGATTCAGAGGGGCAGATCGACTTGGCCCTGGTCACACAGTAAACAGAAGAGGATAGGTATACTGACTTCCGATCTTGCCGATCTTAGTCATTTAGATCCTTAGATCTTTTCAATAGTTTTGTTAAGGAGGACAGGACAAGTTCTCTAATACCCATTTACCAGGTAAAGAGAATGAGGTTCTAGGACGGAAAGTGATTTGCCTGGGTTTACTAGGCAAATTCTGGCTGTGGTAAGACTTGAACTCAGGTGTCCTGACTCCCAGGTTAAGACAGAATGTTGATACTCCACTTTTGTCCCCCTTCCCAATACCAAACTAAACAAACAGCTCTCTCTCTCTCTCTCTCTCTCTCTCTCTCTCTCTCTCTCTCTTCCCTCTTCCCAGAACTCAGGTGGAGGACGCAGAGGCCCCGAGAGGCCTTTCTCTACCTTTGTCGCCCAGGATGCCGTCGATGCTGTGTTTAGCCTTCTTCTCCCCATCCTCCTCTTTCTTGTCACACTCATCCTCTTCCTCTTTCTTCCCGAATTTGATTCTGAGCACACGGCTAATCGAACTCACTAAACCTCAGAAATTCAAAGGCAAAAGAGAAAGTATAAGCTGTGGAGAAAATAAACCTTTCCCTCCCACCCCCACCTCTCATCATCACCAGGAGCCTGGCCCCTTACAGCGTTTGGGGAAAGAGGGCCATTCTCAGCTGCTATCCCACAAGTGTCCCAGCGCAACTTGCACCCATAGAGCTGAGAAAGTCAGACACACTCCAATATGCAACTTACCCACATGTATACCCACGAATACACCCCCAGGTGCACCCTATATCTTCCCAGGCATGTATATAGCAGTAATGTTCACATGCATTTAAAACCTATATTTCCACTTATACAGTCATTCACAAACACATTTATATACATCTATTCACACACTCAAACATACACCTATAGACTTACACACGTTGCTCATTTGTATAAATGCACCTTTAGGACATACTCCTAAACACACAATAGATATCTGTATCTTTACACACTTGCACCCACTTGTGCACAAACATCTTGACATACTTATGTCTGCTTTTATGCACATATCTAAATGACCCCCTATTTCTCCAAGCTGTCCCTAATCAAACACAGTTAAGCCACTGGCGCATAGAACCCCGGCACCCTAGTTTGTGCCAGCATAAGCACCATCCCGGAACCGAGGCCCTGGCCTTGGCTCTGAAACTCATTCTGGTGTCTGGATCCCAGACGAGTGGCCAGTGCAGAGGGGAAGGCCAGAGCCCGGGGGCCCAAGAGATTAAACTGGGAGGCTGTGACCCTTGCATGCTGGAGCCGGCCTAGAGCCTGAAGTGGAGTGGAGCCCGAGGCTGACCAGGTCAGCGTTTAGGTGAGGGAACCAGGATTCCCGCACTTCTGAGAACAAGTTTATCCTGGTCAATTTCCTGCCAACTAGTAGCTGAGCGCCATCACAACTTTCTTCCCCTACTAAGTTCAGTTTGTTATTTAATAAAAGCTTTTGGATTTGTGTCCCTTTCCTCTGTCTCTCTGCATTTGTCTCTTTTATTCATCTTCTTTAGTTTTTCAGTATCTTTGTCCCCTTTTTCTTTCTTACTGTCTTCGTTTTCCTTTTCAAACTCCTTCCTTTCTCAGAGTTTGTTGGTACCATTTTGTTTCTTATTCATCCTTTCTTTCTTCCTTTACTAATTCACCCTGTTTCTCTCTACCTTCCCTTTCCTTTCTCATAGAATTCCTTTCTCCTAGCATGTTCTACCCTGTTTCCCCCCCCCCCAATATATTCCTTATCTGACTCCTTCTGGCAGGGACATTCTGGAAATAGAGGGCAAAGGATCCTGGGTTGGTTCAGCTGGTACCTACAGGAGACTACATTTCCCCTGTCTGTGAGGCTCCCAGCCCTGCCTGCTCAGTTGCCTTCTCACCTGAGGGAACTGTGCTCCGGTCACAGTGTCCATCCTTGAGCAACCGATCTCGGATTTCCCAGCTGAACATCCCGGGGTTTTCTCTTTTGTATTCCTCTATTTTCTTCTCCACGTCTGGAGTGGCTACCTGCTTTAGTGAGGGAATGTGGGAGTAGGACAGGAGGAAAGAGTAGCAAAGGAAAGGGGGGGTGGGAGGAGAGAAATCACTTTCAATATAAACCTAAAATTGAGGCATTCAGATCATGAGAAAGGGGGTCTGAGATTTCTATCAAATCCTAGGTAAGAGAGAGAGGCAGTGACCCTAGTCATAGATAAAATGAGCTGGGAGGGACCTTAAGGGATCTTCTTATTTCATAGAAGGAGAAATGGAGGTCCAGAGAGAACAAGCCACTTCTTCAATGTGACATGGAATTAGTCACAAAAATAAGACTTGGAACTCAGATTTCCCAATTATGAGTCCCTGCTCTTTCTACTTAGTCATAGGCTGGGCAAAAAAAGAATCCGTCAAGAAAACCTGGGTTCCTATTTAATCTGTATCACTTAGTAGTAGTATTACTGCTGGACCAGTGATTTGACCTCTTTCAGACTCAGTTTTCTCAACGGTAAAATGGAGCAATACTCTAATACTTGCTCTACCTACGTCACAGGGATATTATAAGGGAAGAATCTTGCAAATTATAAAGTGTCAAATAAATACATATGAGTTGTTGTTATTAAGCCGATAAGAAAGTTCTCAACCTGAAGAGAGGGGATGGGGGAAGTGAAAGATGGAAAGGGGAAGTCAATATGAAGAGATCATTATAACTCTCAAAACCTGACCAAGACCAGGGAGGAGGTAAGTGCTGGGTTACTCCCTCCAAGTCCCAGGAAGAAATAGCCAACCTGTAGAGGATGGAGGTAGCCTTTTGCAGTCAAGGAGTTGTCTTCAGACAAGGGTTTACTCATGCTCTTTCAGCAATGTCTATCAGGCTTCAAAAGGACAAATTGTTCTCAATTATCCAGTTAGTGAAGGAAGAAACTGGATTTTCAGAATAAGGATGCTTGTGAATTATCTAAATATTTAAGGAGATTGTGTATTTAGGGGTTTTGGGAAGTGGAGATCTGGCCTTTATTTCCCTGCAGTAGGGTAAGGGAGCCAGTAAAGACTTTTCCACTTTTATCAAACTCTCTCTGATAAATAAGATATTGGAGATGGTGTATGTTCTTGGGGGATGATATGGGGATTTTCCTCTCCATCGGCGTCTCTATCTCATTTATCCTGAGTTGGTGTTTCAGTCAGGAACATATGACCTTCAGGTTTTGTGTCTCGAACTAGGTTTAGATTCCCTCCACTCTCGGTTCTTTGAACTGGGAGGATGGTGGTTGAGGAACTTCGGACTCCCAAGGACACTCACCCTGGGTTTGCTGCCCCCGATGGCCCCAGGCCGGATGGAGCCAGTCTCCTGGTAGCGGCATAGGATTTTGGAAACACAGCCATGGGAGACACGGAGCTGGCGAGAGATGACGCAGGGTCGGATGCCGTGGTGGGCCATCTCCACGATCTTGTGGCGAATATGGTTGGGTAGGGGCCTGCCGTTGATGAAAACCCCGCCAAGTTGATTCACCCGGCCCTGGCCCAGTGGGGTGGATACTGTGGGGAAGGTGGAAAGAGAGGAGAATCAGAAAAGAATGGGAGAAGTCCATTACAAAGGTGGAAGGAGGGTATTTTAGGGTGCCCTTGGTTCCTAGAACAGGCGCCCGCCCATTAACAGAGAGTGTTCCCTGTCAAATCTGGAAGCCGCTTCATTCCCTGTCCTTAGTCGGACCCTGCTCTCTGCCCTCTCCAGCCGCCGCATCTGGAGCTTTACAGGTTCTCTTCCGAAGGTGGAAAAGGTACCGGTTGTGCAAAAGGGGGGGTACCTCATATTTCCCCAATTTCACTACATGATCCTCCCTATCCATGGGCCAGGAGTGTGTGTGTGAGTATGTGTGTGTGTGTGTGAACGCAGGTAGAAGAATCAAATTCAATTATAGAAGGAAAGGGCCCGTGGTAGTGATGGTAGGATGGGGTGGAGTAGGTGGGGGATCATCTTGGACGAAACTGAAGGACCCGGGTGAAAGGCCCCAGCCTCTCTTCCCCTTGCTCGCCGATACTGGATGCATCCTCACATCAAATCCACTGTGCTGAGAACTGAAGATCCCTATCCTCGGATTTGGTTGACCCGGAACAACTCAAGAGTCAAAGCCAATTTTTTTTTTTTTTTTTTTTTTTTTTTTTTTTTTTTTTTTTTTTTTTTAAGCAGGGAGAACTCCAGTCCCGATATTCGGACCCAAAGGAACCCCAAAGGAACCCTCCGTTCCAAATCGGGAAGTCTAAACAAACCCGTTTGGTCGTGCAAGGGCTGAGGGAGATAAGTAGCCCGCACTTGGTACGCATAACGTTGGTGTCCAGACTTCCTGTGGGCCAAGCAAACCTCGGAAAGGAAGAACAAGGAGGAGGAGGAGGCCGGGAGATCGTAGTATATCGCGATAGCCAGCGGCCTCTGCTAGGGTTTCCCCAGAGGGGGCAGCCAGGGCCAGGCCTGGACCACTGGGGCCTGCCTCCTCCCCCTGATTCGCTGTCCGAGGATTTATTTCGTTGTAGGTCAACCTTGGATTGAGGGAGGCGGGGGTGGGTGGGTTGGAAGGGGTTCGTGGGTAAGACTTTCAGTATTCCCCGAAACGTTTCTCTGCCCTTGCTCTGGCTTAGAAAAACCTACCGGCCTACGGGACTGCCCTAGGGCCGGGGCTATGCTGAAGGGGGTAAGATCAGAGCTTTTAGTTCTCAGCACCCAAAACCCACGCCGGACTTCGGCTGTGCGTTTGGGGTGTGTTGCGCGCGCCACCCGGGGCTTCTTAACCGAGCTCCGACTGCGCCGCTGGCACCCCTTTCTCCCAGAAGGTGTGCTGGGAAGGGGGGGGCTGCTCTAATCCGGACCCGAGCCCCCAGTGTGGGGACTGCATTGCCGCGGAAATCTAGCAGATTAATACAATTTCACAGCCGCCCGGATGGAGGAAGCTGGCTGCATAATTGGAAGGCAAGGAGGGAGTGGGGGTGAGAAGGAGGGGGAGAGTCGGCTCGGGCTGCAGCACTGTCTCCCCCTTCCCCCGTGCTCCCCCTCCCCTCCCTTCAGCCCCCACTCTTTGCCAAAGTCGGTGTCTGCAGCTACCTCCGCATTTAATCAGCCATCCCGCGCCGCAGCGGCGGAGTCACCCGGCCTCCGCGGCCCGCTATGCCATTAGCGGACGAGAGCTCTCGAGTGGCCAACTTTATATTCAAGAGCCTCTCCAGCGGCCGCCACTTCTGCCTTCTCTGTATTCTCCGGCATGGTGTGCAAATATTGTCCTAATCCTCCGAGCCGTCCTCGCGCCGTCTGCTTCCCCGGCATCGCTAGAGCAAGGCACTCCACCAAATCCCCCCGGCGTGAAGGTTTTCCCGCCTGCGTGGCTTCCCACCACTTTCTCTCGCGCACTTGATCACGGAAACACTCACTCGCTTTCGTCTCCTTCGGGGACGGGGCCCGCCGCCTCTCTCCCCAGATCTCGGGCGGGCTGCCCGGCTCGTTCCTCCTGCCCAGCCCCCTTTCCCCCCAGTTCAGTGATTCTCTTCCTCTTCCTCGGCCACCCGGCGCATTCACAAAATCTTAAAAATTCAAATTTCAGCGATCTCGGGACTGAAGTGGGGACCCTTCCGCGAGACACCCCTATTCCCAGACTCTACCTGATGTTAGTTTTCAGTGACAAGTTTAACTTCTTTTAATTAGCTAAAATCACACACACACACACACACACACACACACACACACACACACCCCTCTTGACTGGATGTAGGCGCTTTCCCGTGCTTTCCCTTTGCAAATTTGATTTTAGGGGGAAACTTTGGGGAACAAATTCTTTACTCCTCTTTCTCTAAGTAACCACTGTCTCTCGTTCAAGGAGATAAGGGCGACGGGGACCGGGGGCGGGAGTGGGGGCGGCGGCGGCGGTGTCTTTCTGAAAACCCTAGAGTTTGGGAGTCCGGTGGAAAAGTTTTAAAATGAAATCCTTCTTTTGTATAGTTTTGGGAGCAGGCCCAGAAAGGAGAGTTTTCTAGGATTAATTTCCACTGGGGAAGAAGTATCGAAGTCACTATGTGTATGATACAGTCATTCGAATATTCATTGTGGGTAATCCCCTAAAATAAAATGTTTCATAAACGAATCTTGGTGGCTAAAATTTCAATCGAAAACCGACATAGAGCCGAGTTGACTGCATCTGGGGAGGGCGGAGAACGTTTCAGGGAAAGTAAATGAAATTGGATAAGGAGGTGAAATTTACTAGCAGCTGAACCTTCCTGAGGTTGGGGACCGGGAAAGAAAGTCTAGGAGAGGGGCAGTGAAGCCGAAGCCCCTAGGGCAAGGAAACGGACTAGAACACTGACAAGTGGAGATCCCGGAAAGTTCCCAGGACCCAGGGATTCCCGGACTCGAAGGAGCGGAAGGCTCATTGCCTCCAGTGCCCGGGAAGTCTGGGGACGCCACCCGCTCTCTGCAGCTACCACCGCGGTGTGCCCTTCGAGACAGTTCGGTCCCCGAGGACAGGGAGGAAGCGTGGGCTGTCCAGAAAGAAGCCTAAGAGAGTAGAACACAAGCTGCCTTACCTTCCAGGGGAAATCCGGTTCGAGGGTAGTTCTGTCCCGGAGCGGGTCTCATCATTCTCGGTACGGTGCCGGGGAGAGCCGCCATTCTGGGCACGCCAGGGACAGGTCCGGAGTCCTCAGAAATCCTTCCTGTCTTCTCTCTTTTCCCCCCACTGTGAGCTCTTTCTTCCCGTCTCTCTCCCTTTCTCCTTTTTTTAAAAAAAACCTCTTCCCCCCCTCCACCCCCACACACTCTCCCTACCCCCCACCCCACCCCCGGCTGCAGTCAAACGCGTCCAGAAGCTGGGAAACCGGGGGGGGGGTGAGGTGGGGGTGGGGGTGGTAAGGAAGTTAAAACAAACAAATCCGACCCAAGTCTCCTTTCGTCCCCCTCCGCCAGAAGTTGTGCGGGCAGAACTGGGGAGGCAGAACTGGAAGCCGGCGCCGTAGAGATGGGGGAGGAGAAGGGGTGGGAATCCTGTCCCCCCCCAGCCCCAGAAAAGCTAAGGACACTGGCTCTCGCACTAGGGGCTAAAGTTTCTGAGCTGAGGTTGCGAAGCGGCTTTCTTTGGGCTTATTTCTCTTCTCTCTTTTCCTCTCTTCTCTTCTCCTCTCTCCTCTTCTCTTCTCCTCTCTTCTCTCCTCACTTCTCTCCTCTTCTCTTCTCACTTCTCTCTCTCTCTCCCTCTCCCTCCCTCCCTCCTTCTCTCTCTCTCTCTCTCTCTCTCTCTCTCTCTCTCTCTCTCTCTCTCTCTCTCTCTCTCTCTCTCTCTCTCTCTCTGTCTCTCCAGTTCTCCTCTCCTCTCTTCTCTCCCCTATGCCTTCTCTTTCTCCAATACTCCCCCCCCCCCAACACGCGCACACACAATCCTTTCCCTTCCAAGAAGGGGTGATTGAAGGAGGAGGAAGGTGTCTAGTTGGTTTGGGGGTGTGAGTGGGAGGAGAAGGGAGGTTATATAGGGAGACTTTTGGAGAGAAGGGGAGTAAAGAGGGAGGGAGAGTGATCCTCTACGTAAGTTGTTTAAAGTACTTTACTTCTTGGAGGAGGAAGAAGAGGAGGAGGAGAAAGAAGAGGAGGAGGAGGGAGGACGAGGAGGAGGAGGAGGAGGAGGAGGAGGAGGAGGAGAGAAGCAGTGGTGACTGGGATCTGATAGGCTCTGACTTTTTCTTTTATTCATGAGGAGGAAAGGGGGCCCGGCGGAAGGGACCGAAGGGCCAATAGTAAAAAGAAATTTACAACGAATATATCTGTATTTTAAAACCCGAGGTCCGGCCTTGTCAGGGGGAGAAACAAAACTGCCTATTAAAACCCCGGAATGAACATAGTTGGGGCAGAGGAGAAAGGGTGAGGGCATTGAGGGCCTGCAGAAGATAGCCAAACTTTGTCCCAGTGTCTTTTTTGATGAATGGATTAGGTCCACAGAGGATCCCCCCCCCCCCAAAGAAGTGGCAGCGGCGGCGCTCACCACCAGCTCAAAGGAAAGCGCACTTTTCTTCCCTCTCTTGCTTTCTGGGTATCTTGATGCCGTCCCTCTAGCTCCTTCCCTACATGCCCTCTTCCCATCCAAGAAGAAGGGAAAGGGGTCCGTTTGTTGCCAAATCTCATTCTCTTACTCGGTCTCCTTTCCTTCTTTTTTTTAGGGGCATCGGCCACCCAGGTCAAGAAATTAAGAGAATTAAAAGGGGAAGCGTTTTGGAGAGAATTTTCTGTACTGTCTTCCCTACAGTGTCTCCTCCTTATCTGCCAGGGCCTGTCCCAAGCCCACAGTGCCACCTGCTTCCAGGCGGATTGGGAGTGGGGTCCTAATATTTGTATTTAGGGCCAGTTTTTGAATAGGCGAGTCTCCTTCCCGTTTGCCCGGAGCCCTCCTCGGACCCCTCCCCTTAATTCTCCCCCGCTTCCCCCCACCCCCGTCATCTCCAGAAATCAGCAGTCCTACCTAAATCGAGCTCCCCAACCTAAACCTTCTCTACGGGCTCCTGCCAGCATGCCCTCAGCAGGTGGGCGCTTCTTTCCGGCCTGAGGTTACAGTCAGTCAGTGCACCGAGCAGCTAGTCAGGCCCACCGAATATCGGTGACCAAGAGTCGGGAACAAGGGGGTTGGATGAAGTGAGGGACCTGGGCAAGGATACAAAGGGTGAAGGTGGGATTGCCCGAGACTTTCCAGGTGTGAGGGACTGAATCCTGATATTGAGGTGAGTGCCGAGCTGGAGCTGTAGGAGGAAGGGGGTCCTCGGATCCTTGGTCCAGCAGAGCAAAGTGACCGGAAGTCCGATTCAGAAAGAGATTTGGGGAGGGGGGATTGAGGGGGGGGGAACGCCCTCCCAGCGGGGCAGGACGCCAGGGCTGCTGGCCTTTTGTCTAAACCCCCCCTTCCCCACCCCACAACGGAGCTCGGGCTCTACCCTGGAGGCAAAATACAATAAAATGAACCCAGCCTCCAAACTTTGTCCCCTTCTTCCATCTTCCCAGGCCGGAAGAAGGTCGTCTTTCAGCCAGGCTCCGCCAATATCTGGAGCTGAGCAGGCCAAAGCTTTTGCTTACACTTCCTTCCTTTCTTCCTTTTTTTTCCCCCCTCACCTGCAAACTCTTTTTGTAAACTCAACGTTTCATCTCTGTACAAGTCCCTCCTCCCTCCAATCCCCACTCCCAGTCTGGCAAAACTCTACTCCTGAAACCTCCCCGGGGTCATCAGAAAGGCGCAGGGAGTCCGGGAGACCGAAGCAAGGTAGGGAAGCGGCAAGACGACCCTGAATCCGGGGCTCTCGGCCTTCCCAGGCTCCACAAGACTTTGCCTTTTCGGCAAGCCAGCCCAACCTCCTTTAAACTTGCACTGAAAATCCCACTGGGAAAAAACAACAAACAAACAAAAACCAGCCCTGTACAAGAAATAAGAGAAATGGGAGTGGGGAGAAATGAATAGATGATCTCGGAGGTCCAACTCTCTGAAATTCTCGCCCCTCCACTCCCTAAAGTGGGGAAATGAGGAAACACGGGGAAGAAAATAAAGTCAGTTTGAGAGAGAGAGACAGAGAGAGAGAGAGACAGACAGAGAGAGAGAGACAGAGGGACAGAGAGACAGAGAGAGAGACAGAGAAAGACAGAGACAGAGAGAAAGACAGAGAGAGAGAGACAGAGAGAGAGACAGAGACACAGAGACAGAGATAAAAAGAGACCAAGAGATACAGAGAGCCAGAGACTGACAGACAGAGACTAAGAGAGACACGCATAGAGAAAGTCAGAGAGAGAGAGACAAAGAGACAGACAAAGAGACTGAGAGAGACAGGGAGACAGAGACAAAGAAAGCCAGAGACAGACAGAGACGGTGAGAGAGAAAGAGAGACAGAGACACAGATAGAGGCAAAAACTGAGACAGACAGAGAGAGGAGTATCAAGAGTTCTTTCGCCTCATTAGTACACTCAGTTCTTCCCCTAATATGCACTAAGCCCTTCGTCCAAGCAAGATTCCCGTGTGTCTTGGGCTTATTCCGGGGATGTAGAGGCCGGGAAAGTGAGACCGCAGCGCAAATCTGAAATACTGCACTCTCCCCTAGTCCCTAGACATTTTTTGCAAAATTCCCCCAAGCCCTGGGCCCAGCTGGGAAGTCCCGAGCTGCTCCAGAGGGAGGCGCAATTCAGCCCGGACTCGTAGCATTATGATTTGGAAGGGACCTTTGAGAGATTATACTCTTATAAGGGGACCTTAAAAGGCCACCTAGCCCAGTCACCTTAATAAACAGATGAGTAAACTGAGGCCCAAGGATTTTAAATGACTTGCCTAGGATAGCCCAAGGAGTAAGTGGCAGAGTGGTGTGTGCTGATTTCTTTGTCTCTTCTATGGCTCTCTTCTCACAGTTCTGGGATGGACACCCAATACACCAGCAGTATAGACGAAAAGCCTGGAGACCTAGGCTCTGGGGACAAACTCCAGCTGGGGGTGGGAGAAGAATAGAGGGAGGCAGCACCGGGAACCAGAGCCTGAGGGTCTTCCGCTCGGCAGGAACGGTGTTTCAAGCGGCCATTCTGGTTATTGCTTGAGAGTTATCCTATGGCAAGAAGCTCCGGCCCACCCTATGGTCCACCTAGATCTAAATCACTGTTATTTGATCGCAAAAATCAAGAATCACTAAGTGGCCAGGCTACTTCTCTTCCTCTCTCAGTTCCAGCCCCTTCCTTCTTATTTATCTTTTCATATGAATCATAGGTTCAGAGGGTCGATAACTTAGAGCTCTTGAGGAACCTCAAGGGCCTTACATCCTCATTTTTCAAAAGCATAAATTGAGGCTCAGGAAATTTAAATAATCTTTCCAAGGTCACAGAAGTAATGAGGGATAGAGGGGGATTTCAGAGCTGGAAGTCACCTCAGATCTTGTCAGATCTGTTACAGGTAGGGGGAACTGAAGCTTCAAGTCATGGTGTAGAGGAAGGTTTAGAACCCAGACCCTCAAACGACAAATTCAACCAGAAAGCATTTATTAGGCTCCTACTATGTACTACTCGCTATTCCAGGCTCTTCCCAGCCTACTTTGTTATATCTCCCGTGTCCAGAGTCCAAACACACTCTCTCAAAAGGCGTCCCCCACACTCTGTCCTTATCAGAATTAAAAGGAAAAGCTTGGAACGGGATTCGGAATCACCGGGAATCTCCCCCAAGTGAATGGGGTCCCATTCTGGTCCTTTCCTTCCGGGCCAGCCTCTCAGGTCAAGGGACTGCGTGGAGTTGCCTTCCTCCTCGACCCCACGCAAATTAATTGATTTCCTTCAGAAGGTGCAGAACTGTGGCAGGGGCTTAGCCCTCCTTTCCCTTCCGCCCCACTCCCAATTCACCTTTTCTCCAACTCGGCCCACAGTTAAAGCAGGCCATTGAAGTCTTTCGTTTAGTGTTTGTATGTTATTGGGGGGGGGTGAGATTTCATAGGTCAGAAGCTGGTCAGCTCTGCGGGACAGGAGGATGGGGGGGCGCAGAAGAGAAGGAAGAGGACAGAGGCGGGGGACCGGGGTGGGCAGGGGATTGTCGGACGGAATGAGCGTGGCGGTTCACTCCTGTTGGAGGCCAATTTCACAAATAATATTTGCAACAATTAAGCAGTGTGCAGGATGAAATGGCGATTTCACATCCAGGCCGCGGGTGGGGGCAGGGTGGGTGGCTGGAGTGGGGTAGGGAGGGATTTACCTGTTAATTGAAAGAGGGAGGAGCTTAGCCTGGGCTTCCCCCAACCCCGGACTTCTCCTCCCCTATCTTCCGCTGACTCAGTCCGTCTATCGGTCAGTCTGTCTGACAGCCCATCTCTCCCTCTTTCTGTCTCGGTTTCTCTTAGTCTCTAGTCTGTTTTTCATCCACTTCTCACTTTCAGTGTCTTTGTCTATTTCTCGGCTTCTATCTTTGCTTCTGGATCTGCCTTCCTGTCTCTGAGCTACTCCGGGGCTTTGTCTTTAATTTCATTTTTCTCGGTGTCTGTCTTCTCCTTCTGTCTAGCTCTGTTTCTGTTATTTTTCTTTCTCGTTTTTTTTTTTCTCTTTTGACTTCCTCCCCTCTGTCGACTCTCTCATCCATTAAAACAAACATCATTCAAATGACAGACCCGCCGGCCCTCCCTCCCTGCAAAAATAAAATAAAATAAGATAATTCCTGTTAACTAAGGAGATCCATTTGAGTAAAAAGAGTAGCCTCTGACCTTCCTCTTCCATGTCTTTTTATATGCCATAGTAAGATATTTTTTCCGTTGATACTTGGGTTGGATAAAAAATTAGTTGGAGAAATCCACCTCAGGACTCCCTTCCCCCCCTTTCTTGGGATAGAGAAAGTGCTGGAGTTGGAGAGAAGATTGGAGAAAGAGACTGGAGAGGAAGGCAAAGGTTTCATGGGAGGGGCAGTGTTTAGGGAAAAAAATACAGTTTGGGGGACTTGGAAAGAGGCAAGGCTGGGGAGGGAGGGAGAAGAGACCCGGTTTGGGAGAATCTGGAAAGACACAGTGGTTAGGGTAGATGACTTAAAAATGAAATTTTAGGGGAGGACTGGAAGAAGGAAGGAGTGTGTATGTGTGTGTGCAGGTGTAGGAGTTCTTTCAGATCTAGGGAGTGGCCAGAGGGGCAACATTTAAGCTTTGGATTAAGAAACCTTTGAAGCTGTTGGAATTGTCCAGGAAAGTAAGGTCAGGGAATCCACTGGCTTTCCCTCCCCCTCTACATTATCCAAAAAACTGCTTTCTGCCCTCCCACTTCCACTTTAGTATTTACCCATAACTACCATCCTTTTAAGGATAATTAAAACAAAACACCTTATGGTGGTTTCCAAATAAAATTTCCCAAATCCAGTTAAAACAAAACAACAAAAAATAGCAATCATTCCAGCTCAGTCCAGCTCCAGAGATATTACAGAAGAAGAAATGAAGGAGGCAAGTTCTTGGAATAGGATTCTAGATCTTGGAACTGGAAATTCCAGAGATCACTGGAGATCACCTATTCTAGTCCCACTTTACAGATGGGACAACTGTAGTCCACAGTGTGGACTTCCAAGACACAAACCCAGCAGAAACCTGGAAAGAAATGAATAAACTTAGTTTTCCACTCTATCCCTTTCGTCCTTTTCTTGTCCCTCTACTCCCCCCTCCCATGGATTGTTTCAAAATGTGAGGATGAATTATGGCCAGGGAGAGCAGGCTATCTTGAAACAGACTCGAAATGATTACCAGAAGGGGCTGTTGCAACAAAAGGTAGGCCTGCTCTTTTGAGTAGAGATCTTCCAGCAATGAATATTTTCTTTTAAAGTAATTAACCAATAAAGCTCCCTTTTAAAAAGGTGATAAGTCCACTCTGGAAACCAGAAGGTTTGCTTTTGAAGGAGCCTTTGCATTTTCAAATGACCAGACTAGACTTTTTTTCAAGTACAGGAGCAGAACACCATTTTCTACACCCCACCATACACGATGATTTTGCCTTCATCTATTTTATGAGACACAAGTAAGAAGTAGGTGAGAATGGGGAGGAGGGGAAAATGACAGAGGGATGAACAAAGGAAAGGCTCCAGGAGACTAACTCCCCAGTCCTGAGGTAGGAATTCTTCTGTGAGAAGGTTTAAAAGACACCCTTGAAAATTAACACATTTTTGACAACCCCAAATCCAATTTTTCTTAACTATTAGAGCTGTTCCATGAGTGACCTTGAAATGTAGGCTCAGAACTGAATAGGAAGGAGACACTCTGTGAGATTGGTTTTCCTCAAATAGAGAACTCTTCCCCTCCACGATTCTTCAGAATGGTGAATATTCCAGATAATAATAATTAAGATGCTTTCAGTGAGTCTAAAATGAATTTACACCCTAATACTTCTATTTTATTACAAAAAACAGTTATTTCACCTATTTGTACCATTATGGTCTGCAGAGCTGTGTGGAACAGTGAAGCAACATGCTGTCTCTCGAGTAAAGAACTTGAGTTCAAGTACTGCCCTGATCACCTCCTACCTGCATGTTCTTGGATAACTCATCTGTAAAATGAGATTGGGCCAGGTAGCCTCAAATGTTCTCCTCCACTCAGTCCTTATCCTCTGCCATAGTTCCTTCCTCCATCAAAGAAGAAAGGCAGTAACTCCCTCCAGCTCCCTAAAGTGATGGTCCTGTCCCATCCAGACTGGGATGCTTGGGAAGAATCCCTGGGAATTGGAAAGTGACATTGTGCTTTTTTTTTTTTTTTTTTTTTTGATGGTGGTGGGTTGTCTCTGAATTTATTTTTACATGGACCCAGGAACACACACACACACACACACACACACACACCTGTTTAGTAGTGTCTTACTCTTTTTGTTCCCGTTTGTTTTTTGTTTTTTGGTTTTTTTTGGCAGATACTGGAATGGCTTGCTATTTTCTTTTACAGCTCATTTTACAGATGAGAAAACCGGGGCAAACAAAGTGAAGTGACTTGCCAAGGGTCACACAGCTAGCAAGTGTCTGAGATCACATTTGAACTCAGGTCCTCCTGACTTCTGGGCTGGTGCTCTATCCACTGCCCTGAAGCTGTATTTGAACTCATGAAACTGTCCTGACTCCAGGTTCAGTGCTCTGTGCACTATGGCGCCACCTAGCTGCAACAACCAAAAAACCCTTTGGCACATTATAAATGCATTTGTAGCCACGGGTTGTGTGCATTAGCCTAGAGATATGTGCCTGTGTTACAGACATACAGTAGTGAATCCCTGAGTCATATTGTATTTGTTTCAATATTTACTTACTTACAGCATATATTGTTCCCTACCAGAAGGATGTGAGTTCCTGGTCTTTGGCTGCTGGCAGATAGTAGGTGCTTATTGAATTGAACTGAATTTGGAAAAACAGAGTGGGAGAGTGCACAGCAATTTAGTCTTGGAGACAGAAAGTCCTGACTCTGGCATATACTATTCATATGACCCAGGGGACATCACTTTGTCTCTGTCTGCTTCAGTTTCCTCAATTGGGATAATATTAGCATCCACCTCTCAGGATTTTTGTGAAGATCAGATGCGAAAATATTTGTAAAACACTTAACAAGTGCCTGGCACATAGTAGGTGCTTGTTTTCTTCCTATGTAACATTATGTATCATGGATTTAGAGCAAAAAGGGATTTTTTATTCCACTCTCCTACCCCTCTCCCATTTAACAGATGAAGAAAGTGAATCATAAATTTGACCTCTTATAAAGATGGAGACTTTGATCCTGTACCATGATGCTGTCTCTCATATATGTATTTGTGTCTCTATGTGTACTGAGATATATGTATGTATTTTTCAAGTTGGTAGTATAAACCCTTGTGTATCACCTGAGTTTTATTTATTACCTAGGATACTAGGGTGCAATACCTCACACATAGTAGGGGCTTTAAAATGTCAGCTGACTGGATGAATGCATAAACATAAATAACATGGAAAAACTTGATGGCAGCACATGCATTTGCTGAATGAATGAATAAACGAATGTGTATGATGGAGGGATGTGCATTTGCACTAGGGTTGGGCCATGGGAATCTCTTTTTGGAAGGGCCCTGTCTGCAATGCGGGAGATAAGTTTTCTTGGGAGCTCCCAGCTCCCTAAACAAAAGACCGAGTGTCAAAGCATGTGGCTATCTTCCCTGGGCCTCCTCGGATCAACTCTCCAAGTTCAATTTGCACCAGGTCCAATATTAATAGGATGTAAACTGCATCCTTGGACAATTACCTTATCAAAGCATGACATCTCTGGAATGGGCAAAGTATTTTCATTAAACAAACCAAAGTAAGGGGGCCAGGCCCAGTGGTGGCTAGCATGCTCTGGGCTTCCAAAGAAAATGAACAATCCCAGGCTTGTTTCTCATCCCCAGCCCAGCTGGGTTTAGGGCTTCAAGAAAATAAAACATTGTTTCCCGATAGTTCTAGACTTTTTTTTTTTTTTTGCTTTGGGGTGCTTGGGGGAGATAATCTTGCTGGAGTAGCATTAATCCCTTCTGGCCTTCTTCTAACAGCCCTCCCAGCTCTTTCATCCTGGGTTCTAAGGGCCCTCCTAGCTCTGACATTCTGTGTTCTAAGGGCCCTCCCAGCTCTGAAATTCCTTGTTCTAAGGGCTCTTCCAGCTCTTTCATCCTGTGTTCTAAGACCCCTCCCAGTTCTGACATTCTATCCTAAGGATTCTTCTAGCTCTGACATATTATGTTCTAAGGTACCTTCTAATTATAATTGCTAGAAAGTAGTCACACATGTCACCCACATAATGGCATTCAATAAATATCTGGGAATTATTGAATCCATGCAAAATAAAAAGTGCATTGTTCTTGGAATGGGAAGACAGAAGTATATTCAAATCTCAGCTCTGACACATGTTAATTTTGCATCTATATCTATGTTGATTAGCCTCTTGAAAGCCTTCCTCAGTTTCCTCCTCTGTTTAATAGGAGAAATCACACTTACCACCTTGGGTTTCATGAATAAATCATTTTGTGAGATTTGAAGCATGTAGAAATGAAAGTGGCTCAGGGAAATCCAGTGATTTTCTTATGACTCCATAAGCATCAAAAGCAGAATTTGAACCCACATCCTATGGAACCTAAGTCAACACTTTCTTCACCATACTACATTGAATTACAGCTTATATTTCTTGAGGGCAGAGATTCTTTCTAACTATCTTGGGGTCAGGAAGCTCTGAGTTAAAGTCCAGATATTTACTAGCTATGTGACTGAGCACATTACATCGTCCCTTTGACTCATTTTTCTTATCTGTAAAGTAAAGATGGTAATAGCACTTACCTCCTAAAGTCACTGAGGAGCATATGAGATAATATTTGTAAAGTGTTTTGTAAACTTTTAAGTTTCTTATTTTTATTATTGTTTTACCTTATCATTAATTATTAATTGTTTCACTCCACTCTAAGAAGTATTTGTTATGCACTTACTATATTTTAGGTACTGTAGTAGCCCCTAGAGATATAGAGACAAAATTAGATAGGTCCTACTCTATAGGAGCTCATATTCTAGGGGTGCACATAGGTACAGAATTGATGAAAGGTAACCTTAATAGCAGCCGAGAGGACACAGAAAGTTCTTTTGCCAGAAGGGTTTGAGTTATCTTGAAGGAAGCCATTCGGTCAATCAATCAACAAACATTTTTGAAGTACCTACTATGTGCCAGACATTATGGTAAGCCCTGGGGAGTGCAGAGAAAAGCAAAAGACAATCCCTACCTTCTAATGGAGGAAATGAGATGCATATATGTGTTTCCAAATCACCTGAGTAGGTTTATCTGTGTATATTGTAAGTGTGTGTAATATAGCTATAATGTAGACCCTTTGAACAAGACCCTTTGATTTCATTAGTAGAAGAAATTTCTCTGATGAAAACTTTCTGCTAATGCAGATGACCGAGTCTTCGGTGAGTTAAGGTTCTGGAGATAATGGAGGGCACAACAGTGGGGAACACTGGATCGGGGGGTTCCAGAGTAGTTTTGGGGGTGGGATATAGATCTGGAAGGCCCTCTTGTAAAGTGTCCCCTGTGCTGAGCTTGGAATAGAGCTGGGGACTTTAAGGACTGGAAGTGAGGAAGGGGAAAATTATAGTCATAGGGGAGGGGGAGGGCCAGGTCTTCATTAGATTAGAGCCAGTTGGTTTATGGCATTATTAGCCAAACTCTCCATAGAAGGTTGTGTGTATATGGAAGGATTCTTCCTGAGGAGGGCAGAAAAGACTCCATTGGAAGCCTTTTTTGCCAGGAGGAGGGTGACAGAAGATGGTGGGTCTGGGGGTGGGGCGGGCACGGAGGAGCGGCTCTTGAGGCGGCTGGCCTTCATTGAAATGTATGGGATTGGAGGGGAGCTGGGCTGAGTATTTGTCTAGGTGAATTACAAGCACAATCCCCATTTCCCAGAGGGAGCAGTTGGTTCATATTTATACATTTAGTCTTACAGGTGTAAAATAGGTTTCCTTTATGCTTATATAATAATTTTTCATTTGAATTTCAAGGCTTTATTCCCTTCTTTGGATTCAAGTCTTCCACCTGAACCTGATTCTCTCCATCACCATTAATTCCTTCATCATAAAAATGAATTTCATTTAATTCTCTATACTAGCAGCCAGAGCAGATCAAAAAGGGGCATTTGCAGGAGGGTTTTCCTCCCTCCGTCCCCTATCATTCTGTTAAAAAATCATCTATATCTTCCCTCTCCAACCTCCCCCCCCATATAACTCCAAATGCTGAGTTTGGGAAAAATGGAGCAAAGATCAGTTTAGTTTCTTTATTAAGTCTGAGAAGCCGGGAAGCTCTACAATTGCTCCTGGCCACAACACTGATTTTCCTTGTGGGATCTTGGATAAGTCATTTCCTCACAGTTTTCTCCTTGAAAATGAGGGGTGTGAAGCTAGAGAGTCTCTAAGATACTGTCTGTCCTACAGGGAGATTCTAGGATGCTTAGGGGTAATTGTGTATGGGTATATGTGTACACACATGGATATATGTGAATATAGATTGTGTGTGTATATATACATATATATTATATATACATATGTGTTCACTAGATCTGTAATTTCATCCAAAAAAGAAACTTCTTCTATCAATTTAGAACTGTGTCTTCTCAATGATTTTGAGATGCAGAAAGTTATTGGGGCAGCTAGGTGGAGCAGTGATAGAACACCAACCCTGAAGTCAGGAGGACCTGAGTTCAAATCTGACCTTAGACACTTAATATTCCCTAGCTGTGTGATCCTGGGCAAGTCACTTAACCTCAATTACCTAAGCAAAAAAAAGTTATTATTTTTTTTTTTTTGCTTTTTGCTGAGGCAATTGGGGTTAAGTGACTTGCCCAGGGTCACACAACTAGGGAATGTTAAGTGTCTGAGACCAGATTTGAACCCAGGTCCTCCTGACTTCAGGGCTGGTGCTAAAAAAAAGTTATTTTGACACACTCTCTAAGTCTGTGTGTATTTATGTGTGAAGGTGTGTATTTATGCACCTATATTTTGTGCATGTATATCCACATGTAATGGAAGTCATCAGTGATCAATTATTAAGTACTTAATATATGCCCGACACTCCACTAAGCCATGGTACCATGTACCATAACATGGGGACTATGACATGGCATGGTATGATGTGGTACAGTATGATATGATAGATGATGTGATGTAATATTATACCAGACCAGACTGTATTATATGAGAGCAGAATATCATAGCAGATAGAGTTAGTGTGAGGAAGATCTTGATTCTTGTCCTTCTGACACACACTTGTTCTGGACTCTAGGGAACCTCCCAATGTCCTGAACAACTCTTTTTTTAAAAATTTTATTTGCATAACATATGTGTGGGTAATTCTTCAACAATAACCCTTACATAGCTTTCTGTTACAAATTTTTCCCCCCAACTCCCCACCCCTCCCCTAGATGGCAGGATATCCACTACATGTTAATTATGTTAAAATATTGGCAAATCGAATATATGTACACATATTTCCAAACTTATCATTGTTGTGCAAGAAAAATCTTATCTACACAAACGATATATCAGATAAAGGAAACACAATGTAAGCAAACATCAATCAAGGAGTATGAGAATGTTATGTTGTGGTCCACATTTCGCATCCCTCTCTCTGGGTGTATATGGCTTTCTTCAGTGAACAATTGGAGGTGGTTTGAAACATTTCATTGTTGAAGAGAGCCATGTCCATCAGAATTGATCATCATATAGTACTGTTGTTGCCGTGTATAATGATCTCCTGGTTCTGCTCATTTCACTCAGCATCAGTTCATGTAAGTCTCTCCAAGCCTCTCTGAAATCATCTTGCTGGTCATTCCTTACAGAACAATAATATTCCATAATATTCATATACCACAAATTATTCAGCCATTCTCCAATTGAAGGGCATCCATTCAATTTCCAGTTTCTAGCCACTACAAAAAGGGCTGCCACAAACATTCTTGCACATGTAGAGCCCTTTCCTTCCTTTATGATTTCTTTGGGATATAAGCCCAATAGAAATGCTGTTGAGTCAAAGGGTATGCACAGTTTGATAACCTTTTGAGCGTAGCTCCAAATTCTGAACAACTCTTTATGGCACTTGTCACAAAAGAAGAGTTTCTGATCTCTATTGGTGGAGGGATAAGTGTGCCATCCACCTCCTATCAGAAAAGGTGATAGACTTCAAATCCAGAAGGAGACCTACATTTTTGGACAGAGCCATTGTGGGAATTTGGTTTGCTGTAGTGTGCATTTTTGTTATGAGAGAGAGGTTGTTCAGTCCTTTCAGCCATGTAAGAGTCTTTGTCACAACCCCATTGGGGATTCTCTTGACAAAGATACTGAAATGGTTTGCAATTTCCTTCTCTAGCTCATTTTACAAATGAGGAAACTGAGGCAAATAGGGTAAAGTGACTTATCATAGAAGTTCCCAACACTGATGAAATCAAAAGTCTCGACTAAAAATAAAATATCTATCTCTAATATCTATCTATCTGCCTGTCTACCCACCTATCTGTCATATTAATCAACCGTCCATCCATTTATTATTTATCTATCCATTCATCCATATATATAAATAGATATGTTGATCTATCCATCTATCATCTTTCTACCATCTATTATCTATCTATACATCTACCTATCATCCATTTATCAATCATCTCTCTCTCTCTCTCCTATCTATCTATCTATCTATCTATCTATCTATCTATCTATCTATCTA
>JAJPUD010001961.1:335083-362209 GCA_023553655.1 Myrmecobius fasciatus
CTATCTATCTATCTATCTATCTATCTATCTATCTATCTATCTATCTATCTATCTATTTCTATGCCTATCCATTTATCTTTCTACCTATCATTTACCCTTATATTATTTATCCATCTATCGAACTTTCTGTGGTAGCCACATTTGACACATAAATTGTTTCTTAATGCATAAACATTACAATGACCTATAATTTAGTAGATAAATCATAGCTAGTTACTTGTGATTACACAGCTAGTATTCATAAAAGGTAGAATTTGAACCCAGTCTTTCTGATAGCCGGTTTAACAAAGATAATGCTACATCTTTGTCTTGAATGATGTCCCTAACTCACTTCACTCTAGGATGCTAGGCAGTCAACAAGAATTTATTAAGTACCTACAATGTGCCAGGCACTCTACTAAGTTCTTTGAGTTATTTTTGCCTCTTCAATTGTGAGCTCAGGATCTGCTGAATTGTTCCTTTTGTGGCCAATGATGTTGACCATGGTTAAGGTGTCCTAGGTGACTGTGGAACAGTTTTTTTTTCCTCTGTGTGAGATCCAGTGATCCAAGATGGGCTTTGAACTGAACTCTTTCCCTTTGTTAGTACCCTATTCTAATCTAAGTTACACACACACACACACACACACACACACACACACACACACTCACACAGGAACACAAGGGCACTCATATCCCCTTAAGTACATTTGAACACTAGCCATTATAATTCAAGTGAATTTTAAAACTTTAAATTTAACTTATATATATATATATTTAAAATTTTTAAAAAATATATTTTGCTGAGGCAATTGGGATTAAGTGACTTGCCCAGGGTCACACAGCTAGGACATATTAAGTGTCTGAGATCACATTTGAACTCAGGTCCTCCTGAATTCAGGGCTGGTGCTCCATCCACTGCGCCACCTAACTGCCCCTAAAATATGCTTTTTAAAAATTTGTTTTTAACATGTAATATGGTATAGAAATATATATATATATATGTATACATATACATATATATGAAATTTCAATAATAAATAAATCTCTTAATTTAGCCAAATAGGCAATTTTGACAGCCTTATTGGAGAAAGTAAGGCATTTTGTTGTATTGAGAAGTCATGGGCGCTTTCTGGAAGTGGGTTTAAAGAAATTCTCCTTGTCTTTTTCTCTCCTCTCGACTATCAGAGTGTGGGGTAGCAGCAAAGAAAGGCTGGTTCTCCCTTGTTCTCCAGGTACAGAGAGGAGGAAAAGGACAGCACACTATGGAGAAGAGAGAAAGGATTGCTCACCAACCTCAGCCCCAGCCCCAGTACTGCCGCAGCTCTGTTTCACACAGTCAAGGGTGGGTCTATACTCCACTATGGCTTTTCATACTAATGGATTTCTCCATAGAGATATAGGAGAAAACCAGATTTGAATAAAAAGCTCCCTGGGATGTAGATATTTCTTTATTACATAATATAGAAATACAAGACCCTGCCATTTGTGTATATGTAACATGAGGATAAGTGCACATGGAGTCATGTGTAATATAAAAATTTGTGAAGATATATGCACAGAGAACATCTTGCTCTTTCTGACCTGTATGACCTTCAGAACTCAGTTCAAATGCTGCCTTCTGCAGGAGGTCTTTCCTGGGCTGGTGTGCCCTTCTGAGATTATCTTTCAGCTTGTTTATATTTCCATTGTTTGAGGGTTCAAATTCAGCCTTAAACTCCATGTTTGCCCTTGGGAAATCCTGTCTGCCTCAGTTTCCTCATCTGTAAAATGAACTAGAGAAGGAATGGAAAACCATTTCAGTATTTTTGTTAAGAGAACCCCAAATGGGGTCATGACAAAGACTCTTACATGGCTGAAAGGACTGAACAACCTCTCTCTCATAATAAATATGCACAGTACAGCAAACCAAATTCCCACAATGGCTCTGTCCAAAAATATGTCTCTTTCTGGATTTGAGGTCTATCGCCTTTTCTGATAGGAGGTGGATGGCACACTTCATCGTCATTTCTCTGGAATCATGGTCTGTCATTGTGCTAGTCAGAATTCTAAAGACTTTCAAAATTGTTTTGATTTATAATCTTGGGTAAATTGTTCTCCTTGTCCTGTTCTCTTCACCCGGCAGCAATTCAGAGGAGGCTGCCCAGTTTCATATGGAGAAATAGTATCCCATCACATTCATATACTACAATTTGTTTAGTTACTCCACAATAGGTGGGTACCCCTCAGTGACCAAATTACAGTTCTACCAATGGTATACCCATAATTCTCTTTTCTAGAAGCCATCGTTCCCCTACACTATCATTTCCTCCTTTTGTCCTCTTTGCCAGACTTAAGGGGGAGGGGGTGACTAGGAAGCTTAGAATGTCAGGAATATGCTTTGTCAAGCATTAGAGATGCAAGGGTTCAAATCCTCCTTCAGAAACTTAGAAGCTGTGTGACTCCAGGCAAGATACTTAACCTCTCTGATAAAGTTTCCTCATCTATAAAATAGGAGAATGAAACTTGGTAGCATTTAAGGTCCCTTTCAATTCAAAACTTATGATTCCAGGATTCTATTATTAGAGGGTTTTTTTTAACGCAAAATAGGAATCCATTGGGGAGACTGTGAAGTTAGTCATTGGAAGTATTTGGATTGCATAGACAGTGAAAACAACATGGTTTCCAGTACCCCTTAGTTTACTTATTTTATTACTTTATTTAAGATCGGAATGGTAATGTTCTCCACCTCATCTCTTCCCCTGGTCCTCCCCAAAAGGACCAAGAATTCCTCCTGGAGCATCCTAGTCTCTATTTTCACTTTTCAGGCTTGTATTATCTGATGGGGTTAGTGGCCCTGGGGACACTGTCCATCCTGGAAGATGTTCTCAAGGAAGCTGGACTCTCAAAACTCATTCTAAGCATCCTAACGACAGACTGGGTAATGAGCTGAGTGTCTCTTTGCCACCAAATGCTGCTGACAGCTGATTAGCAGGAGAGGACTCTCCAAAGATTTCTTTACATATATTAGGTTAGCAAAGGCTTTGAAAAACTTTTGTAGCAATTGAGCCCCGAAAAGATTTTTTTCTGTTCTTTTTTCTTTTCTCCCCAGCCCAGGGGAGTGGAGAAATTTAAATAATAAACTTCATTATTTTGTCTTTGCCAAAGAGCCTTTTGTCAAGGGACATGATGCTAATGCTGTCTTAGCTGTGTGACCTGGGTAAATCAATTGCTCTTTCTGGGATTCTGTGGTTCTTAAACTTTTGGGACTCAAGATCCCTTTTTACTTTTAAAAATTATTGAGGACGGGGCAGCTAGGTGGCACAGTGGATAGAGCACCAGCACTGAAGTCAGGAGGACCTGAGTTCAAATGTGGTCTCAGACACTTAACATTCCCTATATGTGTGACCCTGGGCAAGTCACTTAACCCCAATTGCCTCAGCAAAAAGCAAAAAAAAATTATTGAGGACCCCAAAAAGCTTTTGTTTATGTAGGTTATATCTATTTATGTATACATTATTAGAACTTAAAAGTCTTTAGCATCATCATGAAAATCATTTTGATTGCATGGACCTCCTGAAAGGTTGTGGGGGGAACATGGTGCCCACCTTTTTGGTAAGTGCAGATTCAGGTAATTTCTAAATCCCTTCCAATTCTCAGTTCCTATGTTGAATTTCTTTTAACTTGAACATTCTATTTTATTTTTCTTTTTTTTTATTAAAGCTTTTTATTTGCATAACATATGTATGGGTATTTCTTCAACACTGATCCTTACAAAGCTTTCTGTTACAAATTTTTCCCCCTATTCCCCTCCCCTCCTCTAGATGGCAGGAAATCTACCACATAACATTCTATTTTCTAAAGTGTCTTCCAGCTCTAACAACAACAATAATATAATAGTCCATATTTTTATGGGATTTGGGAAACACTAGGGATGTTCAGGGGGCAAGGTCCTGTGAACACATAAAGTGAGAGCTGAAAAGGACATCCAGTCCAATGCCACAGATACCTAATGTGTAAGATATCTGCCACATCCTTCAAGGCCTATCACAGGAGGCACCTGTACCCAGATTGCCTTTCTCCACTTCCCCTGACCTCACAAGTTTTTCCCCTGTCTACTTCTTCCACAATTCTGTATCTCTCAAACCACTTGGGTTCCAACTCTGTGAAGTGATCATGTTATAATTTATATTTTAATTAGGTGACACAGGACATAGAGCATTGGGTCTGGAGTCAGAAAAATATGAGTTCAAATCTGACTTTGTACATTTTCTAGATGATTGATCCTGGGCAAGTGATGTAAATTTTCTCTCAGCTTCAGTTTTCTTATCTGTAAAATGGGGATATTAATATCAATAAAACCTACTGCCCAACACTGCTGTGAGGACTTTGTAAAGCACTTTGTAAACCTTGCAGTGTTCTATGAAAGCTAGTTGTTGTTGCTTGTGTACCAGAATTGAATGTTCTCAAGGGTGGAGGATGCTAATTTTCCTCTTTGTCTTTGGGCCAAGCACAAAGGTTCTCCATGGAGCTGGTGCAGAACAATTGTTTATCCAACTGAAATGACTATTCCTGACCTCTCTGGACCTGGGACCTCTCCAGGTTCCATCAATGCCTCTTCAGTTACTCCTTTGTTGTCAACATTTAGTTAAGAAGTAATGGTGCTCCAGGAAAGTTCTCCCCAGGGCAATATGGTCTGACCTTCAAATTTTGCTAGGTATTCTGTGACCTCCATTCCTGGGATAGTTGCCTGGGTCTGAAGTATTTCTGGATGTTCAGGTGGATTGTCCTGTGCATGGAAAGCCCTTAGACCAGAGAATGTTAGAACTGAGAGCCTTTGGAATATAGAATGCCAGAGCTGGGGGGGACCTTAGAACCCAGGATGTCAGAGCTGGGAGGGCCCTTAGAACCCAGAATGTCAGAGCTGGGGGTCCTTAGAACACAGGATGTCAGAATTGGGAGGGCCCTTAGAACACAGGATGGCAGAGATGCGAGGGCCCTTAGAACCCAGGATGTCAGAGCTGGGGGCCCTTAGAACACAAAATGTCAGAACTGGGAGGGCCCTTAGAACACAGACTGTCAGAGCTGGGAGGGCCCTTAGAACACAGGATGTCAGAGCTGGGAAGGACCTTAGAACCCAGGAGGTCAGAGCTGGGAGGGCCTTAGAACAGGGGATGTCAGAGCTGGGAGGGGCCCTAGAACACAGGATATCAGAGCTGGGAGGGCCCTTAGAACCCAGGAGATCAGAGCTGGAAGGGCCCTTAGAACCCAGGATGTCAGAGCTGGGAGGGCCCCTAGAACACAGTATGCCAGAGCTGGGAGGGGACTTAGAACCCAGGATGTCAGAGCTGGAAAGGCCCTTAGAACCCAGGATGTCAGAGCTGGGGGGGCCCTTAGGATATAGAATATTATAATTTGAAGGAACCTTAAAGGCCATCTAAGCACAAGATTTTCCTTTGACAAGAAAAAGTTGAGACTCAGAGACAGGACGTGATAGGCCAAAGTTAATAATATTAACTATTGTTAATAATTATATTGTTAACTATTGTTAATAATAAGTTAATGATATTAATAATAATTTTGAAGTTAATAAGTGGTGAAGACATAACTTGAACAAGGATAGAAAGAAGGAAATAAGTATTTATTAAACACCTACTATGAGCTTGCCTCAGCATTAAGTGCTGGGGATACAAAATAGAAGCTGAAAGACGGTCAGGGACCCCCATTGCTCTCTCACACCTGAACCCCAAAGTGGTTGTCTCACTGCCTCATATGGTTCTGCTGGGTCTAAAGGCCTGGAATTTCCCTGTGAGCTGGTGGGTCCCCCCTGTGCTGAGGCAGTGATGTGAAACCCTCTTTGAGACCTTTTCCCTCCCTTAACCAATTTGTAATTAATGGCTTGTGGAAGCCTCTCTCCCCCCTGCCTTTGCCAAAGACCTGTAAAACCTGTATGAGGAGCTCCAATTAGCTACGAACAGCTCACCCAGGGACGCTCCCTGGCTCTTTGGCAAGGCTGACTTCATGCAGGCAGGAGCTTTGTGCCTTTGTTTGCTGGTTCTCTGTTGAGGGGGGACCTCATCCCCCGACCCCTGGGGCCAGTTCCATTCCTATAGGACCATCATTTGAGCTGTTTCTAGGTTGTAATTTGGGGGTTGTTTGTGGCTGAGATTGGGTTTACTAGACTGGAGTTGGGGGAGGAATGGGGGGAGGGAGGCAGAAGAAGGGGAGAGGGAACAAGGCCCTCCAGGGGGCCTCTATTTCCCCTTCCTCATTCTCCACGTGGAGTCCCTGATAACAGCAAATTGAAAAGTTCAGTAGGTGAAAGAAGTGGGGTTTTAGGAAAGTAGGAGAGAAAATACTGTCAAAAGGAGTCAGGTTGGCTTGGAAGAGGATCCACTGGAGCCTTGGACATCCATTCCAGACCTGACTCTGCCTGATTGTTGAAGAACTTAGTGAAATCACTTCCTTTTCTTCCTCTGAAAATGAAGTAATTATGACCCCTCCCATCTCTGACATCCTGTGTTCTAAGGGCCCTCTCAGCTCTGACATTCTGGGTTCTAAGACCCCTCCCATCTCTGACATCCTGTGTTCTAAGGACCCTCCCAACTCTTGACATCCTGAGTTCTAAGGCCCTCCCAGCTCTGACATCCTGGGTTCTAAGGGACCTCCTAGCTCTGACACTCTGGGTTCTAAGGGCCCTTCCAGCTCTGTGGGTCTTTCAGTACAAACATTCTCTGTTCTAAGTCTGTTTAATGCATCAGAGTTGCTAGCTCTTTCTGTCCTCTTGTTTCAGACCCAGCAGAGGTCTTTGTCTTCTAAGCTTTCCCTACTCAGCAGAGGAGAAAGGGCATTTATTTGTATGCAGAGAACAAGGTTTAAGCAAATTCCAACTTTGGAATTAGCCTGTTCCAGAATCCTGGGGACCTTGAACCTTCCACAATGGCAGCATTTAAAAAATGCCAGTGATCTCTGAGATCTCATTTCCATTTCATTTTTTAAGTTGCATTGATAATTTTCCCTTTCCTTGCTTTTTTTTTAAACATCAATATCATTTCTCCAGTGCCTCTACCTCCCTCCCCATGTCCCTACTCCCATGTAGCCCTCCTTTCCAAACAGCTCATTTTATAGATAAGGAAAGGGAAACTAGAGAAATTAAATGGCTTGCCTAAGGTGACATGGATAGAAGAGTGAGTTAGCTGAGCTGGAATTCGAAGCTGAGCCTTCTGAGTTCAGCCCTGTTGCCCAACACTACACCGCTGCCCTTTTCCTATGTCACCATAAAGTAACAGAATCCCTCTGGGCGATAGGGAGAGGAATTTGCTGGCGTTAAACATATGCACAATTATAAAAAAGTCATATAAAAAGTGCTCAGGGATGCTGTCCCTCCCTGATCCTTCATATCCCATGAAGCCGTTCACCTGGTCTGCCCTAGTGTGCCCACTCTGATGGAGCACGGGGAACAGGGTGGTGGTGGATGGTGTCCACTGGGGCCCTGTGAAGGGTCAATCTGTTCCCTGTGGGCTCCTAGGTGGAGAGTGAAGTGTCCTGCCTTACTTTTTGGAGAAGGCCCAACATTTAACCAAAGAACTGTCGTCCACAGAGGCAGCCCTAGAAGCCACTATCCCCTGGGGGATTCCTGAGAGTTTCCAGGCTCTGGCGGACATGCTGACTGTGGCAGAAAGAAATTCTCCTACTTCATATACTTTCCATCCAGATAGATCAGGGGTTTGAAGTCAGCTCTGAAATGGAAGACAATCTAGTTACTAATGCACCATAAAGTACAATAAATATTCCGCTGACAGGCTCTGAACCCAGGAAACAATTCAAAAACACTTAAAAAAAAATCGGAAAAAGTCAGTGTCTCATTTGGTGAGATTTCATTAAAAAGGGAAATTAAGCCGGGCTGTCTTCCCTACCATCTCTCGCCCCCCTCCCCACCTCTACCCTGTATTTTCATTTTAGGTCAAGGTCTTCTCCCGTGAGGTTGTTTAATCTTAAATTTTAAAACCTTGGTGCCAGAAACGATTTGGAGAAAAATTTCTTCATAAGATCATAAAGCCATTGGCTTGGAGGGGCAAGGGAGCCCTTAGAAGACATCTCTCGTGTTCTTAACCTGCGGCTTGTGGACTTGTTTTAAAAACAATACTTTTGATTCTTATATTTAAATAATATATAAAATGAGATAGTCTCTGTAAAACATAGCACAGTGTCTGGTGCAGAGTAGCTACTGTTTACATGTTTATTTCCTTCCCCTTTTCCTTCCTTTAAATTTCAATATCATTGATTTCTGTAGTAATTCAGTAATTCTTGTTATTTTATTTTGATGGATTTAAAATTCATCATTATGTATTAAAGGCTTCATCGCCAGACTACCAAAAGGATGGAGGATATACAAAAAAGCTGAGGATCTCTGATTCTAGATCAATCAACTTTATTAAGCACCTAATGTGTGTTTCTTTCTTTCTTTCTTTTTTTAATTAAAGCTTTTTATTTGCATAACATATGTATGGGTAGTTCTTCAACACTGACCCTTACAAAGCTTTCCATTACAAATTTTTCCCCCCTAGTCCCCTCCCCTTCCCTAGATGGCAGGAAATCCACTACATGTTAATTATGTTAAAATACTTGACAAGTCGAATATATTTATACATATTTCCACACTTATCATCGTTGTGCAAGAAAAATCGTATCTACAAGAAAGAAAAATCAGAGAAAGGAAACCCAATGCAAGCAAACATCAATAGAGAGCATGAAAATGATATGTTGTAGTCCATATCTCATGTCCCTGTCTCTGGGTATATATGGCTTTCTTCACTGAACAATTGAAACTGTTTTGAAACATTTCATTGTTGAAGAGAGCCATGTCCATCAGAATTGATCATCCCAATGTGTGTTTGATAAATGTATCAGGCACTGTGTTAGGCACTTGGGGTACAAGGATTGCTCACCAGTAGAAGTTTACATTTACAATTACTTAGGGAGTGGGACTCCCTTCAGAGAAGGGAACTCCCTTCATCCAGGGTTCCAGGATGGCTTGGCCAGAGCCACCCCAGGACTTAAGCCACAGAATCAGGACACTCCTGGACACCAGATCCAAGTGACCCCAGTGGAAGGCCTTCTCAGGGCCATCTGAGCTGATATTCAGTTTCTTTTTTGTCCAAGTCACCCAACCCCCTCCAGCAGTAGGTTGGACCCTCCCCACACACATGCACTCATATTTTCAAAATGTTCTTTTTCATTACATCTAGGAGTTGATAGGGAGGAAATAAATGACCTGGCTACTTATATTAATTTTTTAAAAAAAATCATATAGTTCAATTTCCTTTGGAAGAGGTAGAATCTGCCAGGGAGGTGTGGGCTCTCAAACGTCTGCTGCATTTGAATGTTTGGTCTCGATAGGAGATAGGGACCCCGTGTGGAAAATTGTCTTTATCACCCCAATATGGAAAGGAAAGTTAGTGGCCATGCTCGGCATACCAATCGGGCAGCCAACCCTTATCGTAATCCCGAGAGCCTTCCCCCTGCACCATCACCTCTGTTATTGCAGGCAAAAGTCTAACTATCTTCCCTGCTGTAAGGAGCCAGATAGCTGAGGAGACGGGCTGGCGCAGCGGGCATAATAGGAGCTGAAAATTGCTCCCAAATAAAGTTTCGGAGGAATTAACTTCTGAAGGGCAGAAGGCAGCATGAGGCAAGTGTGGTGGACTGACTGGAGGAGGAGGCTAGGGTTTGGGGCCTGGCTGCTGACAGGCGAGACCCGAGGGGCTTCTGGGCTCTATGAGAGTGGCCAGGCCTCCTGGAAGGCCTAGGGACCCCATGGGGGCAGGGGAGTGGGAGCTATGGAACGCTAAAAATAGTTTGTACTCTGCTGAGTTTGCTGGAGGCTGGTTTCCAGCTCCTAATCATTGAGTAATTGGGGGCTGTCTTTGGCTGGGGGTGAGGGGTGGGGGAGTGGAAGGAAAGTAAGAAAACATGCCTCATTTGGTACTACCCCTGTGACTCCATTTTTATTTTTCCTTTTCTTGATGCCTTTCAGTCTACTCTGTCTGTATGTCTGTCTCTGTCTCTGTCTCTGTTTCTCTCTCTCTCTCCCCCCTCTCCCTGTTTCTGTCTCTTCTGTCTCTTTCTCTCTGTCTCTGTCTCTGATATTCTCTGGTTTTCTGTCTCTCTGTCTCTCTCTCTTCCCCTCTCTCTCCCTGTCTCTGTCTCTGTCTCTCTGTCTGTCTCTGTCTCTGATGTTCTCTGGTTTTGTCTCTCTCTCTCTGTCTCGTTCTTGTCTCTCTGTCTCTCTCTTCTCTACCTATGTTTTTGTCTCTGTCTCTCTCCTGGCTTTCTTTGAAAATAGCTGACCAGTATTTTCATCTTCATAATCTATATTTCCTAGGGAGAATGGTAAAATTGCATCCCTGAATTTATTCTATCTCTGTCCCGTGTCTGTCTCTATCTCTGTCTGTCTCTTATTTTCTCAAAGTGATAGAACTTTCTGTTTAATGAAGAAAAGATGCAGTATATAGGGAAGTTAAATCCAATTCCCCTGGGGAGAGGATCAGTAAAGAGCAGCATGATGGGAACAGAACATGAGAACATTCTCCTCAGAACACACACAGACACATAGACACATGTTTTGTTGATGTTTTAAAATTGGTTCTTCTCAATTATAATCTCCTCCCCAAATCTTTCATCATCCTCAGACATCATTAAAAAAATATGTTGGTCCTGTCTGACAAGTATGCCTCTTTCTGCACCTGTGGACCACCACTTCTCTGTTGAGAAGCAAGGCTTTGCTTTCAAGCCTTTGAAGTCACAACTGGTCACTGCATTATTGATCAGAATTTTGACGTCTTCAAGGAACAACAAGATTGTGTGCTGATCAGCTATGATAGACTTGGTTCTTCAGCAATTCAATGACCCCAGGCAATCTCAATATATTTTAGATAGAAAAGACCATCTGCCTCCAGAGAGACTGAATGTGGATCAAAGCATACTATTTTTACTTCTTCCTCCTTTTCTTCCTTTTCTCATTTTTCCCTTTTGTTCTGATTTTTCTCTCCCAACCTGACTCATGTAGAAATATGTAAAAATGAATGTATAACCTGAAAAATATAAAAAACAAAAATAAAATAAAAAAGAATTCTGATGCCTTTCAAGGTTATTTTCTTTCATATTGTCATAGCTGTTATGCATATTGTTTTCTCAACTCTGCTCATGTGGATTTGCATAAATTCATGAAGTATTCCCAAATCTCTCTGAATCCTTTCTATTCATTATTGTTCATGGCACAATAAAAATCAGTCCAATGTATTCCTAAATTTGTTCAGTATTTCACCAATCGGTGGGCACCTACTTTCCCTTTAGCTCTTTGCTGGAGATCTGTGACTGTCTTTTAAGGAGAGGCATCCATTGGTGCTAGTGGATAATGGCAGTAAGGAGACATACCTGGGGGAGAAGGATGCAGAGAGACTATCACCTGAGAAAGGAGAAAGCTACAGAGTTACTTCTGTTACATCCAAAGGAGAGACAGACCACTGGAAAGAAGATAAAGCTTTAGCTTGATCAGGTTGCCTGCTGCTGAGATGTAATGTGAAATCTCCAATTAGCCATATAACAAACTGTTTTATGTTCCAGCACTGCTGGAGGCAGCTAGGTGGTGCATAGTGGATAGAGCAATGAGCCTAGAGTCAACAAGACCCGAGTTCAAGTCCAGTCTCAGATGTTGCCTAGTTGTATGAACCTGGGCCAAATCTGTTGACCTCTACCTCTCTCAATTTCCTTATCTATAAAATGGTGATATTTCCCAGGGTTGTAGTAAGGAGCCAATAAGATGTTTGCAAAGTGCCTACCACAGTGACTGGCACATAGATAACTATATTTCCTTCTTAACACAAAGTTTCAACATTAGCCATCCAGATAATTGTATTTATAATTACCAATTAAGTTACTGAGTCTTGTTTAGGTTATTCTTTTGATCCATACTATGATTTAGACTATACTTTTTTAAAAAATAGTTATCATGTCTTTCTATATAAGATTAAACAATCTATTCTTTACTTGATTAATACTGTACATTGAATTATTTATTTTCTACTTCCCTCTTTTTGGAGAGGGTCTAGACTTGAATCAAATAGTAATATTATCCTCTGGATTCTGAGATAAAGATTCAGTGAGCCAATGAGTGTTAGGGGAATCTAATATCTCTAATTATAACCCAGTCTTCAAAATATAGTAACTGGTACAGTGCAATGAAGAATAGCCATCCAAGCCCTGATGAATTCCAGGTAAGTGATGTCTCTATTTTAGAAGACATGTGTGTGTGTGTATGTGTATACATATACATGTATGTATATATATATGTATGTATGTATAAATCTTCCATCTGTCTTTGACTTCATTGATTAGCCAGTCAGTCAATCAGCTGGTCAGTAAACATGGGTATATTCTTAATAGTGAGATTTCTTGATCATAGAGTATTTATATTTTAGCGATTTTTTTTCAAAAGCATATCAGTTGGCATGGATTGAGAGTTATTGCCCTTTAGGTACAAACTTGGAAAGTAAGTGTCCTTACAAGAGAACCCTCCGTCAGAGACAAAATATGTGTGATGACCTATGGGAATACACATTATAATATCTATCTATCTATCTACCTATCTATCTATAGATATAGAAAGGCAGCTGTATATATTTAAGCTATTATAGAGGAAGAAGGAATCTTAAAACATATATATGTATTTATTATATATGATATGTTACATATATTTGTGTATATATATATGCTATTATAGAGCAAGAAGAAATCTTAAAACATAGAAAACTAAAAAAAAGAAAAGAATGTCAGAACTGAAAGAGACATTAAAACAGACTGTTAGAATCAGGAGGGGCCTTAGAACATAGAATGTCAGAACTACGAAGTATCTTAAAGCATTGAATACTGCTACTTTGAAGGTTAGAGCCGAAAGTGACTTTATATCATAGAATATTGTTACACATGTATCACTTTACTGGGGCTATCTTTTACTCTCCTCTATCCTCAACACCTACCTTGTGATTATGATTTAAGTGATTTAAAAATTTACCTTTTGGAGCTCTATTCCTACAACTGTTGGTCATGAGCCCCCACTATTATGCTATCTATTAATAATCAGCCAGGAGACACAAAGAAAAGTCTTAAAAGGCACCTACTAAGATGGCATTGTAACAAAAGCAGCTAATAAAACACGCAATCTTCTACAAATATTCAGAGCACCTGTGAGAAGAGTGGGTACAAACAAGAAGTGAGTATAAAATGGAGCACATATGAAGGCAACTCAGTCTTTAATACAGTAGGGTCTTAAGGTCCTTCCTGGACCTTTCCTTTCCTGAGAACTTGATCCTCAATTACCAGAGCTAGTTCTCCCTTGAATTTATAGTTAATTCTTTTCTGATAGGAGTTATAATTCTTGAAGCTGTTTCTGGTCTCCAGTGACTATCTCTTTGTGTTTTTATCAGTCTGAAGAGTGGATCTCTGTTTCTTCACCTATTCCTCTTATTTTATCAAATTGACCAGGTTGGGGTGTTTCTTCTGAGTTGAATAATTTCACTGCTTGGTACTATGGCTGACTGGGTCATAGAGAGAAAAATTCCCAATCTTCAAGACTCAGAGGTTATACTCTATATACTAGAACTACATGTTATACTATATACTATATATAGTGTTTATATATGTATATACATATATATACAATATATTATAACTACACTATATACTAGGAGCAAAGATGCTTCTATTTTTTTAAAGGCTACTTATGGGTGTGGCCAATCATTTCCTAGCCAATAGCTATAATTCCATTTCATTCAGTCAAGGAATTTGTTCACTCTTCATAAATGGAAGTTTTTAAAGTTAGTTAACATCTCATTATCAATCTCTTACTTTCTGTGATTAGATCCTGGGCTTCTTGGGTTTCCTGGTCAGGGGGCCTTGGTAAAAGACCAAATCTCCAATGAAAAGAGTCACCTTAGAACAGCTGAAGCCATGTAAAATCTATCCATCCTATTCTAATCTCTGCTGATCTTCAATCTCATGCCTAACTGGATGTCCAGTACACATTTTAAACTCAATATGCCCATTATCTTTACCTGTAATCCCTTTTGCCTTCCTAACTTCCCTGTTACGCTTGAGGACACCACCAGGTTTACAACCTAGGTGTATTCTCAACCCCTTCCTATGTCTCACCCTCCTCCCTCCAGATCCAATCTTTTTGTCAAGGCCTATTAATTTTAGCTTTACAAGAGTTCTTCAATACACCCCCTTCTCTCCCTTTGCTACCACTCTGTTACAGGCTCTTATCATTTTATGATTGGATTACTTCAATAGGATGCTAGTAGTTTTGCTTGCCTCAAGTCTTTCCCCACTCCAGTTACTAAAGTGATTTTTTTCAAAAGTGAAGGTTCATTCATGTCACCACCACATTACTCAATATACTCCAGTGCCTCGCTACTACCTCTAGGATCAAATACAAAGTGTTCTCCAAAGTACTTCCTATCCTAGCTCACTCCCACCTTTCCAGTCTTCTTATACTTTACTCCCCAATATGTGCTCCTTAATCCAATGACACTGCCCCTCCCAGCTCTGACATCCAGAGTTCTAAGGACCTTCCTATCTCTGACATTCTGTGTTCTAAGAGCCCTCCTAGGTCTGACATTCTGTGTTCTAAAGCCTTCCCCCAGCTCTGACATTCTGTGTTCTAAGGGCCCTCTCAGTCTTGAAATCTTAGGTTCTAAGGGTCCTCCCAGGTCTGACATTCTGTGTTCTAAGGGTTTCCCATTCCTGACATCCTAGGTTCTAAGGGCCCTCCCAGCTCTTACAGCTTGGGTTCTAAGGGCCCACCCAACCCTGACATTTTGTATCCTTTGATAAGTTATTTACCTCTCTTGGCTCCTGGCTGTCTCTCATGTCTGGAATGATGTTCTTCCTTATCTTTGTCTACTGGTGTTCCTGACTTCCTTTAAGTCTAACTAAAATCTCATCTTCTACAGGAAGCCTTTTCCAATTCTTCTTAATATTTCTCCCTTATCTTGTTTACTTCCTACTTATCCTGTACATAACTTGTTTGTCCATATCAGTTTGCTTTCTCCTTTATTAGATGATAAACTCCTTGAGGGAAGAGACTATTTTTTCCCTCTTTCTGTATCTTCAGTGCTCAGCTCAGTACTTGATTCTAAACTCTTAATAAGTGTTTATTGATAGAGTGACATCCTTTGACTCTCGGCTTTAAATAGCGTTATTATATCAAATCTGGGAGTGCCCTTATAACATGGTATGTCAGAACTAAGAGACCCCTTAGAACACAAGATGTCAAATTTAGGAGGGCTTTAGAAAACAATGTCAATTTTCAGATGATGAAATTAAAACTATTTATAATCATATGAAAAGGTGCTCCAAATCACTATTGATCAGAGAAATGCAAATTAAGACAACTCTGAGGTACCATTATACACCTGTCAGATTGGCTAAAATGACAGGAAAAGATAATGATGAATGTTGGAGGGGATGTGGGAAGACTGGGACACTGATGCATTGTTGGTGGAGCTGTGAACGGATCCAACCATTCTGGAGAGCAATTTGGAGCTATGCTCAAAAAGTTATCAAACTGTGCATACCCTTTGACCCAGCAGTGTTTCTATTGGGCTTATATCCCAAAGAAATCATAAAAGAAGGAAAGGGCCCCACATGTGCAAGAATGTTTGTGGCAGCTCTTTTTGTGGTGGCTAGAAACTGGAAACTGAGTAGATGCCCATCAATTGGAGAGTGGCTGAATAAATTATGGTATATGAATGTTATGGAATATTATTGCTCTGTAAGAAACGACCAACAGGACGATTTCAGAGAGGCCTGGAAAGACTTGCATGAACTGATGCTGAGTGAGATGAGCAGAACCAGGAGATCGTTGTACACGGCAACAACAGTACTATATGAGGATCAATTCTAATGGACATGACTCTCTTCAAAAAATGAAATGCTTCAAACCAATTACAATTGTTGAGTGAAGAAAGCCATATACACCCAGAGAGAGGGATGTGAAATGTGGACCAAAACATAACATTTTCATGTTCTCTATTGATGTTTGCTTATATTGTATTTCCTTTATCGGATTATTCTCTCTTATAGATATGATTTCTCCTGAACAAAAAAATGATGTGTAGCAATAACTATACATATATTCGATTTAAGTATTCTAACATAATTATCATGTAGTGGATATCCTGCTATGTAGGGGAGGGGTGGGGAGTAGGGGGGGGAAATTTGTAACAGAAAGCTTTGTAAGGGTTAACTTTTAGGAATTACCCATACATATGTTTTGCAAATAAAAAGTATTAATAAAAAAAAAAGAAAACAGAATGTCAGAGCTGGGGGGGGCCTTAGATCACAAAATATCACAGGATGGTTCTTAGAACACCGAATGTCAGCGCTGGAAGGGTCCTTGGAACCCAGGATGTCAGAGCTGGAAGAGTTCATAGAACACAAAACATCAGAGCTGAGAGGGCCCTTAGAATATGGTATGTCAGAGTTTTGAGGGGCCTTAGAACACAGAATAGCAGAACTAGGAGGATCCTTAGAATTCAAGATGTCAGAGCTAGGGGAGCCTTAAAACACAGAATGTCAGAGCTGGAAAGGCCCTTAGAACACAGAATGTCAGAGTTGTGAGGGACCTTAGAACACAGAATAGGAGGATCCTTAGAATATAAGATGTCAGAGTTAGGGGAGCCTTAGAACACAGAAAACCTTTAGAACCCAGAAAGTCAGAGCTGGGAAAGCCCTTAGAACATGGAATGTCGCAGATGGGGGTGGGAATCTTAGAAGAGAGAAAATCAGAGCTGGGAAGTCCTTTAGAACCCAGAATGTCAGAACTGGGAGGGCCCATACCAACAGAAAATGTCAGTTGATACATCTCTTATAATGTACAATATTGTCACATAGAATGTTAGAACTGGGAGAGATCTTAGAACATGGAATGCTAAAACCAGGAGGGATTTTTAACCAGAATGTTGGAGCTCGAAGAGACCTTAGAACCTAGAAAGCTATTCCATAGAACATCAGAACTAAGGTAGGTCTTAGAATATGAAGTTTTAGAAAGGACTTTTGAACTCTTATCTCTCCCCCTCATTATGATAGAGGATGAAAGTGAGATCCCTGACAGAAGTGATTTGCCTAAAGGCATGAAGCTAGTCGGGAGCAGCAAGGTCTCCCCAGCAGTCCGGGGGTGAGCACTACCAGGCCTAAACATCCAAGCCAGCCTCCCCTCACACTGAAGAACAGAAGTCTGCATGGGGGGAGGGTGATTCTGGTGATCTCCGAAGCAGTAGAGAGAGAGTATTTCCCAGGAATAATTGGGCACTAATGCCATTATACCTCACATTTCATACTTCCCACTTCCCCAGGGCACTCCCTTGGAGGATCTCAAAGCCCTTTACATGACAATGCCTCCGTTAACTCCTAAATCCTCCCCAGCCTGCTGGGAGAGAGGTGGGTGGTATGGGGTGGATGCTTAGGAATTAACCTCAATTATTTTCCTCTGATTCAGACTGAACTGAGCTGTTAGGGCTTGTGATTTCTCCAGCTCCCAGTCAGATGGTTTCTCATTGTAGTCCAAGCTGGGAGAAAGTACAGAACTGGCCAGTGAACCTAAGAAGGCCTTGGTGGTGGGGCAGATCCCAGACTCTTGGGAGTTCAGGCCTTGTCTCAGGCTGCTCCTGCCTGTCTCTGAGTCTCCATCTAATAACCTGCAGCTGGGGGTTTTAGTCCCAAAGGGACTGGTTGACTTTACTTTGTTCTCCAGAAACATTTGACTGATCCACAGACCATGTTACAAGGGACTGGGGACGACTCAAGGTAATCCCTCACCACTATGGAGAGCAACTTTTTATATTCCACTTTAGTAATTTCTTTCAAATACTCCTGGGGTTTGAAGGGCCCTGGGATAGACTCTCATCACTTTAAGCCTAGACTATTGAAATAGTCACCTGGTGAGTATCCCTGTCAGGTGCCCTACTCAGCCATCAAAGTGACCTTCCTAAACCACAGGGGACCCCTCTCAGTAAACTTGTAAATAAACTTCAGTAGCCCTCTATTACCTCCAAGACCAAGTATGAAGTCCTCTGTTTGGGGTTTACAATTCTTCCTAGTCTGCCACTCCCCACTCTTCAGTCTTTTTACACCTTATTATCAAGTACTTTCTGATCTGGAAACACCCACTTACCGTTCTTAGACACACTGCATCTCTCAACTCTGGACATTTTTCATTGGCTGTCTATCTCTGCCTCTCTATTTCTGTCTCTGTCAGTCTTTCTGTCTCTCTGTCTCTCTTGCTGTCTCTCTCTTCTCTTTTCTCTCATTTTCTCTTTATTCTTTCTCATATTCTCTCTCTCTTTGTTCCCCCTCCTCTTTCCCTTCCCCTTCTCTTTTTTCTGTCTCTTTTCTCTTTGTCACCCCCTCTCCTTCTCTCTCTCTCTCTCTGCCTGTATCTTCCTGTCTCTCTTTCTCTCTGTTTCTGTGTGTGTGTGTTTTTCCTCTGTCTCTTTCTTCATTTCCATCTTTTAACTTCCCTGACCTCCTTCAAGTCCCTGTTAAAATCCTATCTTTTACTGGAAGCCTTTCTTGATTCCCATTATTTCTAATGCTTCCCATCTGTTGGTTATTTCTCAATTACTCATCTATAGTTTATTTAAATGTAGTTGTTTGACTGTTGTCTCCCCTATTAGCTCAGGAGCTTCTTGAGAAGCTCTAGAGCTGGAAGAGACCTTCTAAGTCATGTACCCTCTAACTGCTCATCTCACAGATGAGGAAACAAGTCCAGAGCATTGAAGTGACTTTATTCAAGGTAGTAAATGTCAGAGGCAGGATTTGGATGAACTGTAGTCCTTTGAGTCCAGAGTCAATGGTTTCTGCAATAGGAGAACTTTTTTTTTTTTTTTGCTTTTTGCTGAGGCAATTGAGGTTAAGTGACTTGCCCAGGGTCACACAGCTAGGGAATGTTAAGTGTCTGAGATCATATTTGAACTCAGGTCCTCCTGACTTCAGGGCTGGTGCTCTATCCACTGCGCCACCTAGCTGCCCCAAGGAGAACTTTTTAAAAAAACGTCTAATTCTTCTAAACATATTTCCACAGCTATCAAGCTGCACAAGAAAAATCAGATCAAAAAGAAAAAAAAAGCAAAAACCAAGCAAACAACAACAAAAAAGGTGAAAAAATCATATTGGGAGCCACGTTCAGTCTGTCTCTCCATCCCAAGTCCATTGGAATTCATTGTTGAAAAGAGCCATGTTCATCAGAATAGATCCTTACATAATCTTGTTTTTGCTAGATACAGTGTTATGTTGGTTCTATCACTTCACTTAGCATCAATTCATATAAGTCTCTCTAGGATTTTTCTGAAATCATTGTGCTGATTGTTTCTTATAGAACAATAATCTTCCATAACATTCATATACCATAACTTATTCAACCATTCTCCTACTGATGGGCATCCACTCATTTTCCAGTCCCCTGCCACTACACAAAGGGCTGCCACAAACATTTTTGCACATATGGGTCCTTTCCCCTTTATTATGATCAATAGGAGATTTTTAGCAAGTCAAATTCGGCAGAACTAATGTCCTACTTGGAGTCAGGCAATCTGAATTATATCCCAGCTCTGTTTTTTACTATTTCTGCATGGCTGTGTAAACATTGCTTCCTCTCAGCCTCAGTTTCCTCCTTTGCTAAATTTGGATAAGATGACTTTTCTGCTCTAAATCTGGCATCCTAAGGCTCTGAGTCTTCTCCAAAGCTGTGCAGCTCAATGGTCAGGACCATTCTGTGCCACAAGGGAGGAGTGAAGTTGACTCCTGAACATGTCTCAGTCGTGTCCAGTTTGTAGGTTCCCAGGCTACTACCCAAAGGCAGAGATGTTCTTGAGGGTGGGGGGTGAAGGAGAGTTGGGTTTCATGTTTCTCTTTTGTTTTCTGCCTCAGATGACCCTGGGATTTTGTTTGTGTGTGAAGATGGGCTGACTCTGTGGTCTGGTGAAGAATCATTTCCCAATTTTTATCCAGAAGCACAATTAGAGAGCTCAGATTTCAAGACCAAGGCAGCTGTGAGCCAGCAAGGAGGGGAGGGTGATGAGGTGGGGGAGGAGTACTCAGGGAAGAATCCCCAGCTTCTTCCTCCTCTTAACCCTCATAGATCCCAGAGAAGGAAGAGACCATTGAGATCATTCATCTAATTCCATCATCCTCATTTTATAGATGCAAAAACTAAGGGGAAATGATTTATCCAAGGTTACAGGGAAGGAGCAGCAGGATTCATTGGTCTGACCACTCTCTTGCTCAAGAACCTTCAGTGGTTCCCTATTATTTCTAGGATAAAGGATATCCTGCTTCCATTTGCATTTAGCCTTCACAGCCTGGCTACAGTCTATTTTCAAAGCCTTAGTAAACATTACTCTTCTTCATATACCCTTTGTTTTAGCTAAACTGGCCCTCTTTCTGTTGCTTATTCATGAAATCCCATTTCCCATCTCTGTGCCTTTGCACAGGCTGGCCCAGATGCCTAGAATGCACTCCCTTCTTACCTCTACCTCTTAGAATTTTAACCTTCCTTCAGAATCTAACTCAAGTATCAGTTTCCTTGTGAAGCCTTTCCCAATTCACAAGCTGCTAGTATCCTCTCTTCCCAAACTACCTCATATTTACCTGTTCCCCCAGGAGAATGTAAGCTCCTTGAGGTCAGGTCCTGTTTCATTTCTGGTTTTGTGTCTAGAACAGTGTCTGGCATATAGTAAACACTTAGTGAATGCTTGTTGATTGAATGATTCTAAATATAGTGTTCTTTCTACGACACAAGAGCAGTAGAACCCTGAGACCTCATGGCTTGTCCAAAGTGAAATATTACATTAGGAACAGACCTGGAATTCCCACCTGGAGTTCTTGATTCCCAATCAGTTCTCTTTCTATTATGCCATGTTTTCTGGGGCAACATATCTTGCCTAGATCACAGTCACTTCTTTGCTCCAGCCCTTAGTAATAACACCTGCAAAATGGGAGACCAATTCAAGGGCTGCCTCCCTCAGAGGAATACTATGAGGAAATGGAGGGGAAAAGAAAAGAGATAAAAACTGCAATGCACAACAATTGCCTGTAGTTGTCATCATCATTATTATCATCATCATCCTCATCCTCATCATCATTTCCACCACCATCATCATCATCACCATCATCATCATCATCATCATCATCATCACCACTACAATCATCATCTGCATTACCACCCTCATCCTCATCATTAACTGGAATAGCTCCTTGGCTTTCCTGTGAATGACCCAGATCCCCTGAAGACCTTGGAGGAAATGACACTCCCTCCTCTCCCATTTCTTCCTTCTTCCCTTCCTTTCCCCACCTGGTCTGTCTCTTCCTCTCTTCTTTCTCTGGCTGCCCTTCTCTCTCCGCCTCTCCTTTTTCTCCATAAGTAGATCTTGCACTCCCTCTGACTCTCCCCCTCCAGATCTTTCCCCCTGCCTCTTTGTGTTTTTCCTTCACCCTCTTTATCTCTCTCTTGCCTTGCCTGTCCTCTATCTTTCCCCGCCACATCTCTGTTTCATATCATCTTTCCCACTCTTTTTGCATTTCTGTTCTTCTCTCAGTCTCTCTCCTCTCTATACCTCCTCTTCTCTACCTCTCTCCATTTCTCTGAATCTTTTCAGTATCTCTCCTGCTCTCTGAACTTTCCTTCCCCCTCTTTCTTGCTCCCTCCCTTCTTTTTCACCCTCCTGTACCCACTCCCATTTCCCTTCTGTCGAAGACTCCATCATTTTCTTTCTCCTCTTTCTTTTTACAAAGATCTGTTTGTCTGGGAGCCTGTGTTGGCTCCCACCCTGGCCTGATCTTAATCTTCTCAGCAGACTGTCCGAAATGTAATTTGTGAACATGTCTCCTTCCTTGTGCTCTGCAGTCTGCCTGTTCCTTGCTCAGATCCCAAGCATCCCAGGGCTGTTTGGGGCCAGGAGGGTGTGTTTTGTTTTGTCTCTTTCTACACTGGGGATGTCTGTACCAGCCCTATTTCCCCATCAATGTGGGGATTGGGCCAGGGAAGCACTGGGCATTTTAACTGAGTTTAATTTGAATTTCTGTAACCAGCTGATGTAGTGGGAGAGCTACTGCCTCAGCAGCCCCTCTAACATCCAACCCTGACATCACCACCAGGAACAGCAGCCTTGCAGCTCCTAAATCAGAGATCCCTACAACCCTAAATAAACACTACATTCCCATATAATAACCACTTCAGCTAAACTAACCAAAACTTAACTGAGCTTTATTATTCACCTTTTTTTTTTGGGAAGACAGATTAGTCCTATGATTCTAGTCTAAGAGGGAAGGAGAAGGGAGGAAATATTTATATAGTGCCTACTGTGTGCCAGGCACAATGCTAAGTGATGTACAAATCTTATCTCATTTGATTCTCACAACAACCTTGGGAGGTAGGTGCTATTATTATTCCTATTTTACAGATGAGGAAACTGAGGCAAACAGAGATTAAATTACTTGCCTATGATCATGCAACTAATAAATGTTTGGGTGCAAACCAGATTAAAATGCAATTTGGACATATTTAATAATAAATGAAAAAGCTTGTTGTTTTAGCCATTTTTTTTCAGTCTTGCCTGTCCCTTCATGATCCCATCTACAAATTTGTTGTCAAAGACAATTGTGGTGTTTTGCTGTTTCCTTCTCTAGCTCATTTCACAGATGTGGAAACTGAGGTAAATAGAGCTAAGTGACTTGACCAGAGTCACACAACTAGTAAGTGTCTGAGACAGAATTTGACTTCAGGTAGGGGAATCTTTCTGACTCCAGGCCCAGTGCTTTATACATTGAGTCACCTAGCTGCCCCTTCCCCAAACTCCCTCCCCCCCAAATCCTGCAAATAAAAAGTACAATAAAACTAATAATAATAATACAACATAATAATTATATTATAATAATAATTTGAAAACTAAGTCAATATAGAGCTTGCAGGGATCCTCATGGATGGTTTAGTTACCCCATCCCCTTTCTATTTGAATTTACCACTGGCATAGTGGATAGGACATGGACTTGCAGTTGGTCAATAAGTATTTATTAAGCACTTATTATAGTACTAGATCCTATGGTAAGTACCGGTGATAAAAAGAGAGACAAAACAAAACAAAAAGCCCCCCCCCAAAAAAAAAGAAAAGAAGAAATGTCTAAAGTTCAAATAATTCACCAGATATTTACTATATGTGTGTGACCCTGTGTGACATTAGGTAAGTCTCTCTCTGTGACTCAGTTTCCTTATCTGTAAAATTGGTGGAGTGGAGGTCAAACTGGGTGGTTTCTAAGGTTCTTCCTAGTACTAAATCTCTAATTGCATGGGGAAAGGACCTCAGACACTTGGAAGCAAGTAAGAGTCAGAGGCAGGAGGCAGCTCTGGGCCAGCTGCTCTCTGTCCTTTTCCACAAATGGAAGGTTGCATAGTTGCACGATCTGTAGGTGGGAATTTCCAGAGAGATTATTTAGTTTAACCCTTTAATTTTACAGGAAGTGATTTGAGGTCATATGGAGAATGTGTCATAAATAAGATTTAGACCAAGCCCCTAAAATTCAAATCTCAGGCTTTTCCCACTGTACTACATTTTCCTAATATTCCAGGAAGAAGGTGGCGAGGTGTTAAATATTCATTTAATAAAATTAATTTTATATAATAACAATAACTAGTGCAGTTGAATGGAGCATAATAGAATATAATTCAATGCAATGTATCTATGCATTAATAATATACATAAATTAATGAGTTATGATAATTTTATAGCTCATAAATACTAGGTAAAGTCCTTTCTACTCTGCATATAACTGGAATGGATCCAGTTATTTACCTGCTGCTCTGCCCTTACCCTTCATTGGTATGTAAGCTTCTTGAAGACAGGCATCATATTTACCTTTGTTTCCCCAATGTTTGCACTGTGTCTGCAACATGTTATTCTTGCTTGTTTGAAAAGAATATCTTTAAAAATATAATGACAACTGTTATTTATATAATGATTTACACATAATAATAATAGTTAACATTTGAATAACACTTACTATGTGAGAGTACTATCCTAAGTCCTTTTCCCTCCCCTTTTTTGCTGAGGGAATTGGGGTTAAGTGACTTGTCCAAGGTCATACAGCTAGAAAGTGTTAAGTGTCTGAGGCCTGATTTGAATTCAGGGCTGGTGCTCTATCCACTGTACCACTTAGCTGCCCCCTAAATCCTCCTTATAAATATTGTCTCATTCGATCCTCACAACAACCGTAAGAAGTAGAAACTATCGTTACCCCCACTTTGGGTGGAAACTGAGGTGATCAGAGATTAAGTGACTTGCTCAGGATCACACAGCTAGTCAATGTCTAAGGCTGGATTTGAATTCAGGTCTTTCTGATTCTAGACTCTGCTCTTTCTATTGCATTACCCAATTGCTTCCATCACTTTGGTAGTTCTGTGGGGAGCCAATTAGGAAGTTATTTCAACAGTCCAACTGAGAAATGATCAAGGCCTCTTCTAGGGTCATGGTCTGGTACATGGAGCCAAGGGGAAAGATATGAGGTATATTATGGCCTTGCCTTAATACCACCTATTACTTCAATTACTAAGGTGAGGGGCTCCATGAAAGAGGCTATTTCTCCCATGTGAACTACATCTCAGTTCCTTCCTGGTCATATAAAGCCTTATCCTTTCATCTTCCAACTCTGTACAAAACTCACTCCTCTGAGGAAGTCCTCCATGATTAACCCTTCCATTATACCCTGCAGGCAACACTCAATCTTCCATGTAAGTTCACAGGATTTAGATTTGATTTCATTTTACAGATGGTAAACTGAGGCCTGGAGAGCTCAAATTAATTGGTCACGATCACATGGGGGCAAGTAGCTCTTTCCACCCTATAGCTGTGTCCTCCTATCAAGATCATGGAGATATTTAAATTGACAGGGATAGCATGAAGAAGACATGAGTTCTGTTATTTGCTACCTAGGCCAAGTACTTTCCTTTCTAGATCTTGATTTTCTTATTTATAAAATGATGGGATGGGAGATCTTGATAGTCTACTCATCCTTCTCATGGAAGGCAGGAGGGGTTTATGGAGAGAGCTGTATGATGTTTGCCTGATCCAAACACTGAGTTACTCCTAATTTTTTCCCACAATGACCATCATCCAGGCAGAGGAGTTGGTGAATCTGGGCCCCAAGAATGTCCCCTTACTCTGAAAGTACAGTGATACTGTCTGATCTAGGGATATTTTATATACCCCTTTTTCATGCCTCAGTTTTGAATTGGAAGTTGGGATTTAACTTTATTTTCTTCTTCAGAAGTAGCTTGGTAAGGTCATTGATTTGGGGGTCAGTGTCTCAGACTCTGAGACTAACCAGTTCTGTGATGTTGGGCAAATCATAACTTTTCCCTGACCCTCAGTTTCCACATTTGGTAAATGGGCATAAGCCTGGCTCCGGCTTCCTCCGTTTGCTGGTGTGAAGATAAAAGGTGATGTTAAGTAGGAAATAGTTTTTCAAGAATATGTCTAATACAAGAAATTAGAATGTAAACTCCCTGAGGTCAGGAACTATCTTCGTTTTTATTTACATTTATTTCTGAGTATATAATATGCCTCTCAGCACTTTGCCTGGCACAAAATAAATACTAGAAGCTTCTTGACTTGACTTGGATGATGGCTATCATGATTGATGACCTAAAAGCCTTTTCTGAAGGAACTGAGTGATGGGCAGGGTTCAGAAGATCAGGATCCTCACACAGGGAAAAGCTTTTCTGATGGGATTGTTCCCTCCTCCAGCATTTCTAGGTTGACCCAAACTCCCAAATCCAGTACATCATAGCTTCCTCACTGGGTTGGTGGACAGATGCTGCCACCTTGTGGTCTTGATCACAAATAGATTTCCCTCTAAGGAGAGCTACAACAAATTCTTTTTTAGGATGGGAAGTGGGGTTTGGGGTAGGGGAGTTCCTTGCCCTTCCTTAAATATTGTGAAGTTGGTCTTTTGTCCTAACTAGGACCCTCTTTATCCTATCTATCCCCTCCTTTTACCCCATATCCCATCAAACTCTGTTTTCAGAAAAGAATCATAGAAAATGTAGCACAGAAAAAGTCTGTGCTAGAAGGAAGAGTGGAATATAAAATGTTAAAGCTGAAAGGGATCTGTCAAAGTTGGAAGGAGCTAGGACACAGAATTTTGGAGCTAGGGTGTGGAGAATGTCGGGGCTGGGAAAGAGCTTAGAACACAGGATATCAGAACTAGGAGGATGCTTAGAACCCAGGATGTCAGAGCTGGAAGGGCCCTTAGAACCCAGGATGTCAGAGCTGGGAAGGCCCTTAGAACATAGAATGTCAGAGCTGGGAGGGCCCTTAGAACCCAGGAGGTCAGAGCTGGGAAGAAATGCTGAAAATAAAGTGTCAATATCAGAACTAGAAAAGATCTTAGAACTTCAAAAGTCAAGGCTAGAAAAGATTGTAATATTCATCTAAATTTGATAAATGAAGAAGCTGAGAGCCAGATTGTGTCTGTGTGATTTGCTTATGGTCATACTGTGTATATGACTTGTACTAGCCCCCAACCCTGAAAGACTGAGCATAGAAGACTATTTTCCTGACAGTCAGTTCAGTAATCCTTTCAACATACCTTGAGATAGATGAGAAAGAAAGGTGAGGTACCTAAGATCAACTCATTTTATCGTTTTTACCCAGAGCGGGTCCTGCTCCCAATTCCTCTATTAGAAACATCCATCCTTAGCTGTGTGATCCTGGGAAAATCACATATCCTTTCTCAGTCTCTGTTTCCTCATTTCTAGGAATAATAATAGCATCTAATTTATAGGGTTGTTGTGAGGACCAAATCAGATAATATAGTGAAGTTTTTTTTTTTTTTTACAAATCTTAAAGCCCCATATAAATGCTAACTAATAATAATAATAGCAACAATAATGACAATAATAATTATTAATAATGGTGATCGTGATGGTGGTGGTAGTAGTAATAATATTAGTGGTGGTGGTGGTAGTAGTAGTAGTAATAAAGTAATAATATGAATAGTGGTGGTGGTAGTAGTAGTAGTAATAAAGTAATAATATTAATGGTGTTAGTAGTAGTATTGG
>JAJPUD010001962.1:0-35502 GCA_023553655.1 Myrmecobius fasciatus
TTTTTTTTGTTGTTTAGCTTTTAAAGCCCTACCTCCCCAACCAAACCTAATCTATCTTTCTATCCTCTGAAAATTACTCTCCTTCCACACTCTGACATTTTGCTAAACTGGACTTTTTTCTATTCTTCACAAATGACACTCCATCTTCCTTCTTCTTGCCTTTGCCTCACTCATCACACATGTTTGGAATATCTTCTTTAGTTGCCTCTGCAATGTACAGTATCTTTTCCTTGGTTGTTTGTCATTCATTCTGGAAAAGGACCATGATATCGGGAATGGATGCCACGACAAACAAGTTAATTGGATTTCAGTGAGGGAGGGCTGTACAAAGTCACCTACCTCATTTTCCCCTCCAGAACTATCTGGATCCAGTGACCAGATATAGATCAGGATGATTGGAAATGGCCCTAGATGAAATGGGAGATCTTGGCTTTTTTAAGCTAAGGTATTTAGCAAGTTTCAGTTTGACTGAGGCCACAGCCATTCAGTGATTAATGCTAGGGAGCAATGAATGTAAAAAGGAGATTCTTTGCCTTAATTGCTATCTTTTCCTTTAAGATGCAGTTCAATCACCTTCTGCATAAAGCCTCTTCTCATCTCCCCAACTTTTATTGTCCTCCCTTGTAAACTACCTGGAATTTAGCTAGTATGTATTTGTATTTGTTAATTTTATATTTATGCTATATGTACTTTCATATGCACTGCTGGTCTTCTAATAGAATGTAATTTCCTATACTTACATGAACTAATGCTGAGTGAAATGAGGAGAACACTATGCAATGATCAACTATGATAAACTTTGCTCTTTCCAGTGATATAATGATCCAAAACATTTCCAAAAGACTCATGATGGAAAATGCTATTAACATCCAGAAAAAGAACTGATAGAGTCTAAACACAGATCAAAACATACTATCTTCACTTTCTCTGTTTTTCTCATGGTTTTTTTCCCCTTTTGCTCTATTTTGTCTTTCACAACAAAACTAACGTGGAAATGATTGCAAATATATAACCTATGTCAGAGTATTTGCCATCTTAGGGAAAGGAAGGAGGAGAGAGAAGAGAAAAAAATTTGGAACTCAAACTCAAAATCAAAAATCAAAACTGAATATTGAAAACTATCTATATTTAACTGGAAAAAAAATTCAATTTACAAAAAAAGAATATAATTGCTTATTAGAGATGTTTTTTATACTTGTATCTCTAGCATCAACCAGTGCTTTGTAAATAGTAGTCACTTAAAAACATATTTGCTGATTTATTTGAATAGATAGTTTGCGTTTTTTTCTTTCCAATAATGTATTTAAAGTGTGTTCCTCGATATTGGAATTATTGGGTCATGTGATATGCTAATTTTTATTTCTTACAGTATACTTCTGGAGTTTACTCCAAAATGATTCTGTCAATTTGTAATTCTTCCATCAACTTGTAAGCATATCTGTTTTTACTCTCCTTTGAGTTTAATTTTAATATTAAGTTTAATACTTTTAAATATATTTATCAATCTTGTGGAAATGAGTTGTTGTGACAGAGCTGTTTAAATTCTATTTCCATATTTGTTGACTGGTTTAATAGAATAATCTCAAATCCAATAGAATCCAAACAATATTAATATTTTAAAATCTTTAGAGAAAGATGAAGATAAGTTTAACTTGGAAAATAGGAAGCCTAAGAAGAGACTGTGTCAGAATCAAGCAAGTACTCATGAGAGGAGAAATAAGGAGACACAATCCATAGGGTGACATGTGGCATTTTCCTAATGAGATTCTTGGGCATGTTTTCACAGCAATTATCCTTGGAAGAGCTCAAGAAATTTTTCATTGTCAACATTAAATCATCTTTTTAATATAGAGAATTGACTCAAATTTACAAGAATTCAAGCCATTCTCCAATTGATAAATGGTCAAAGGATATGAACACACAATTTTCAGATGAAGAAATTAAAACTATCTCTAGTCATATGAAAGGTGCTCCAAATCACTATTGATCAGAGAAATGCAAATTAAAACAACTCTGAGATACCACTACACACCTCTCAGATTGGCTAAGATGACAGGAAAAGATAACGATGAATGTTGGAGGGGATGTGGGAAAACTGAGATAATGATATATTATTGGTGGAATTGTAAATGGATCCAATCATTCTGGAGAGCAATTTGGAACTATGCTCAAAGAGCTATCAAAATGTACATACCCTTTGCCCAGCAGTGTTTCTACTGGGCCTATATCCCCAAGAGATCTTAAAGGAGGGAAAGGGACCCACATGTGCAAAAATGTTTGTGGCAGCTCTTTTTGTGATGGCTAGAAATTGGAAACTGAATGGATGCCCATCAATTGGAGAATGGCTGAATAAACTATGGTATATGAATGTCATAGAATATTATTGTTCTGTAAGAAATGACCAGCAGGACGATTTCAGAGAGGTCTGGAGAGACTTGCATGAACTGATGCTGAGTGAAATGAGCAGAACCAGGAGATCATTATACACGGCAACAAGATTATGCGATGATCAATTCTGAAGGGCATGGTTCTCTTCAACAATGAGATGTTCCAAACCAGTTCCAATTGTTCAGTGATGAAGAAAGCCATCTACACCCAGAGAGAGGCCTGTGGGATTTGAGTGTGGACCACAACATAACATTTTCATGCTTTCTGATGATGTTTGCTTGCATTTTGTTTTCCTTCTCAGGTTTTTTTTCCTTGTAGATTCATTTTTTCTTATATAGCAAGATGACTGTATAAATATGTGTATATACATTGGATTTGTCATATATTTTAACATAGTTAACATGTATTGAACTACCTGCCATCTAGGGGAAGAGGTGGGGGAAAGGAGAGAAAAATTTGGAACTGAAGGCTTTGCAAGGGTCAGTGTTGAAAAATTACCCATGCATATGTTTTGCAAATAAAAAGTTTTAATAAAAAAAGCATTAGATCATTTTTGAATAAAATTTTGATTTGAATAAAATAAAATAAGGGGCTATAAATATAGTCATGTTAAAGATGTTACTGTGAAGATCTGAATACAACAATTTTTAAAATCCTGAATATTGTCACTTGAAGCCCTATTTCTGAAACTACCCTTTCAAATAAATGGTTCTAATATGTGAATTGTTTTGAATGATATTTTAAGAACAATTTTTGTCAAAACATGCATCCCATTGCTCAAAAGGTATACTTTAAATTATTTTGATTTTTTAGGTTCACTTTATTTTATAGTTAGTATTACAGAATCACAGAATTTTAGAGTTTGAGAGACCCTAAAGATCTTTCAAAGAAAAATATTACTACTACTACTATCACTACCATCACCACCATCACTAGTACTACCATTACAACAACAACAATAACTATGCTGCTACTTCTAACATGTAGGTAGCACTTACTATGTGCCAAGAACTTTACCAACATTATTTCACTTCATCCTTAGAACAGCTCAGGAAGATGGGTATTATTATCATCCCCATTGTATAGATAAAGTATGTCACACAACTATAGTAAATGTTTGAAGACAGATTTGAACTCAGAACCTACTAACTCCAGACTTAGCATTCTATTCACTGTGACACCTAATTGGGCATATTTGAAAAGAAATCCCCTTACAACATAAAAAGCTAAGGATCATTCAGTGAGGAGTAACCCCCTGCCTCTCAAGGCATATCACTCCATTTTTTTGGATAGCTTTGTTAGGAAATTTTTCTTGATATCTAACTAAATTTAGTTCCTTGCAACTTTCTTTTATGGATCCTAATTCTAACCTTTGGGACCAAATAGAACAAATCTAATAATTCTTCCATGTGGTATCTCTTCAAATATTTGAACAAAGCCATAATGTCCTTACAACTCTTCTCCAAGCTAAAAATATTTATTTCCTTCAACCAATTTTCATCGCTCAGGACTCTTTCTCAAACTAGTTGACCACTTCTGGATCATTTTCCATCTCATCAATGACCTTTTAAAGCTAATACACCCAGATTTGAACATTACTCTCCAGATGGTATTTGACTAAGGAAGAGGACAGAGGGATGTCCCTCCTTTTTCCTAAATGCATTTTACTTTTTTAAAATAAATATGTATTTTAATTTTTCAAAAGACTCTGCCTTTTCTCCTTACCACTCTAGAAATGCAGGGGCCATTCATTGCCCTGTCTCATTCCGATCATCATCAGAGCTTTAACCAGCTCCATTTTCTGACCTTGGGTGGTTTGCACTTATTTAAGCAACCTGGTGGTCCTCCATACCTGGAGACTTACATATTAATTCTGAACTTGATTGACTTAGTCAACTGCAGCTTGGGCCTCCTGAGCTCAGGAGATCTGCCAATCTCAGACTATTTGAGGGCGTGGATGACAGGAGCGTACCACCAGGAAGTGTTATTTTACTCTTAAGGCAGCCCAAAGACAGGGTTAATTTTTTTGTCTCCCACATTATATTATTGACTCATGTTGTGTTTCATCCACTAAAATGCAGAGATCTTCTTCAGATAAACTGCTATTTTAATTTTGCCTCTCTTAATTTGTACATGAAGCCAACTAGATGTCTCAATGGATAGAGCACTGGGCTTGGAGTCAGGAAAGTCCAAGTTCAAATATGGTCTTAAACTCTGAGTGTAACAATCAAAGTGAAGACTTCTTACAACTATCTACTAGATTAAGCAAAGCCTGAGGGCCTAAGTTTGGGTTTTTGGGGAATCATGTGGTCAAGGGGGAAAGTAGAAAGTAGTTTGATTTATATAGGCTGTCAACATTCCAGTCCCTGAATAAGGGAAAGTAGAATGTATATAACCAATCAGAATGTATGTAAGGGAAAAGGGGGAGTGGGCTTGGGACTTTTTTTGTTCAGACTGTATAAAACTCACAGATATGTGTTGAATATTGGCTCTCCCAACTCTGGACAACTTATTTGATTCATTGTGGGACCACCCAGTTCTCCTGAGGTCCTGAATAAAGCCTTTGTTCTATACTTGAGATGCTTCTGAAGTATTGATAATTCAGATGAGGTCACACAGACTTGGGGGCTTGTCTGGGTTTGAAGGGGTTCTTTGGGGAAACTTCAAGGGTCTTAGACCAGTGGTAGGCGGGCCCCGGGACAATTTTATCCAAGGATCGCTGGTTTTGAGACAGTTCTGTTCCTCCTGGGGAATCTAAAGGCCTGCGGCAGAGGAAGTCGGTATAGAATAAAGGAAAGGCAAAGAGAGAGAGAGAGAGAGAGAGTCCTGGTGGCCTGGCATAGTCCAGAAGATCTACCGGCATAGCTCCAAGTAGATACTCGGGGTAGTCTGGAGGTCTATTGGCCTAGGGAGAGACCAGCTCTCTAAAATTTGGCGAGACTGCTGACCTCAAGGAAAGGATGCTCTGGAGCTTTCTTGGGGAGCTGCTTATTTGGTGATAGGATAACCTACACCAAAATAGGAAGGAAGCATGAGAAATCACAGCCCAAAAATGAGAACCAGGACAAGGATCAGGGAATTCCAACTGATAGTCCTTTAGGGAGTTGCAGGATTGGGATAAAATCTCAAAGTACAAAGGGGAAGAGGCAAGGAGAATGATAGAGCATTGCAGCTACAAGATCAGGGTGAAGGAGTAATTAGACCTGAATGGGAAAAAAATCCCTTCAATCCAGAGGAATTGGAGTTTGCAAATCACTGGCTTCAGGGGACAAAGGCCTGGCTGTTCTTGAGCCAAACCAAAGAGTCAGAGAAAAGATGGAGAAAGAATGAGAGTGAAAATCCCACCCCACCCCCGGAATTCTTTAACTGTTATACTTCCACCTCCTAGTGCTACAGGGAACTCCATTAAGGAAGCTGAATTAGCAGAAGAAAGTCAAGGTTCTTGGGGAAACCTGGAGGGAATACTTAAAATCAATCAGTAATGGAGAACTATGGAGGTGTCTCCAAACAGATCAATTTCTGGGACCCAATATCTATACATAGAGGGAATTTGGGAAAGATAGAGGGAATTTGGGAAAGATAGAGAGACTTTCCTGTTGGTCCAACTCTGGCCAAGTTTGGAACTTCAGGAAAGTCCATTAGAATAAGAGTTGGGGAGTTTGATAATTGATCACTAGAGAGTGAAGATAGAGGAAAGATAGTTTCTTTCTCCCCCTTCCCATTCTCTGATTACAGCAGGAACTGGAAGCCTGGGAGAGAGAAAGAAACTATGCCCAGTCAGTTTAGTGAAGAGTAGTTTTTATAGTGAGATTGTTTCCGTGTTGGTGCTTGGCATAAAGTGCTTGTGGTTTTTAAATTTCTTATTGGAGTTAAGTGTTTACATTAATTTGAAAATAGCAGGAATAGAAAAGTTTAGCTATCTTTAAAATGCTGGCAGAGAAGTTTTTTTTTTCTCCCAAAGCCTGCAATAAAAAAAAAAGCCTGATAGTGAAGAGGGCAATAAATTACTTCTTACTGGGATAACAGCTTTTCGTGGGGGGGAGGTAGGAGAGAGAACAAAAGAAGTCAATTAGTGTTGGAGAAAAAAAACTTGAGAGAAAAAGTTTTGAGAGACCCAGTTTAAAATTATATGTGTGTATATGCATGTATACATACAACCAAATGGTAATTCAGTTTGCCTTCAACATTCAGTGGGAATTTAGGAAATTTATTTTAAGTGAGAAAAGTCATATCCTTATGGACTAATCCTTATGGTCTATTGAATTTTGGGAATTTGGTTTTATAATTTCTGTTACCTTGTGCATGGTAGATTGTTTATCCTGGGTATAAGATCTTAGAAATTTGTCTGAATATTGAACCATCAATACTGAAAGAATTTTTTTTTCTAAATGCTGTATTTGATTTGATTCAGTTTAATAATAGCTTGTTTTTTTTTTTAAAAAGTCCTGATAATTTATGTTACCTTCTGAAACATGTTGGGTAATTGGTAAACATTATGAGTTATGCTTTAAATTTTGTCAAACTTAATGTTGAACATGTGTGTGAGTTTTATGGCATTATTTAGATATCCATTATATTGTGAATCTTGAAAGTTTTGAAGGAAAGGGAAAGAAAAAGACAGGAGGAAAGAGATGATTTTATATTAATGGGATAAGGAATTGAGAGACAAAGAAAAAGGAGAAAGACAGTATCAGAAAGGTATTTGGGGAGAGAGAGAGAAGGAAAAGGCATATAGCAAGAAAGAGAAGAGGATGTAGAGGGAAGAGAAAGAGGAAGAGAGAGAAAGAGAGAGAGAGAGAGAGAGAGAGAGAGAAAGGCAAGTCTTTTACAAGTTTGAGGGGGGGAGGGAGAAATGGAAAGATTCTTTCTCAAAAGTGAAGATAACTAGCTTCCCTTCCCCCACCTGCCAATTTTGACCACATCTTTAGAAGGGAAGCAGAGAATTTTTTTTAAGGGACAGCTCACCTTTTTGCTTGGTGTTAATTGACTGAATATTTGTTTATTTAGGTGCATGATTATCTCCTTGTTTAAGAAATATGATAATAAATATGATCTATAATTTCGTAAGATTATTTCCAAAAGTTTAACTGATATATTTTTTAAGAATCTTTCTGATTCTATTATGTGGAATTGGGATATTCTAGGAGTTAAAACTCATTGATTGTATTGTCATCTTACATTTATACCCTTTAATTACAGGGACTCTGAAAATAATAGTTTTTGCCTTTTGTCCCTTATGTTTCTGTTCCAGACAATATGCAATTTAGAATTTTTTTACGTATTGGCTATTTTAAAAAGCAAAATAATCTGTAATGTTCACCTTATGAAACATCTACTTTGTTATAAAAGATAAGTCCCAGCAAGTTCATGGGACAAATCTCTTACTGTTATCAATATAAGGTCATGGTAAATGTCTGTTTAGGATTCATCTGAAGCTTTGGTAAATGGAATTTGTTATTGGAGGTAAAATTTCTTGGGCTTGCAGCTAATATTATTTAGGATTTTAAAGCTCCCCTTTCTGGAAGTTACTGGGACAATTACCTGGAGTAAACTTGAGTTAAAGCTATTCTATCCTGTGTCCTGTATGTGCTGAAGGTTTTGATTTGTTTTGATTGATTATATTATGTTAGAGCCATGTTCCTGTTTTTCCTCCTGTGACTAATTTCTATAATCAGAGCAATAGTCAATAGGAATCATTGATGCATTTCAATTATGTCATACCTTGCTGTTTCCAATCTGGTTATATGTAATTATCATACTTAGGCACATGAGTATTTAGCCTAGTCATCTATCTATTAGTGGATATTTGTGTCTATAGGTATTCAGGAGGATAAATTGACCCCAAACTGGGAAGGACCCTTCCAGGTGCTTCTAATTCCAGATACTGCAGTAAGGACTCATGAACGTGGCTGGACCCATCACACTCAAAGAACCTATGGATACTCTGAAAGAATGAATTGTAATACCTAAAGGGGACTTGAAACTACAACTCAAAACAAGGACTTGCTGATATTGTGTAAATTTATAATTGTCATGTATGTTAAAATTGCTCTTTTGGGCACTTGCTTCCACAGCTCTGATCCCTAACCCATTGATGGGAAAGGATAACAGTTTCCAGAGTGTGGTACAGATGACTGCTGAAACCTTTCTTATTCGAGATTGTTGGATTTGTAAGGGACCTCAGCAATTTGACCAATGGCCTTGGGTAGCTGTACCATTAAGCCCAGCCTGGCTCCTGAGTAAAAGATTAGATGTACACAACGGGACTGGGTTTTGGTCAGAACAAGAGAAACATCAATGGTAAACACTGTCTAAATCAGACAGAAGAAGGAGAATGGCTAGGGAGCAGTGAGTGTGATTGGGCTTACTCTATGAAGGTTAAAACCACTCAGCTTGATTGTACAAAGTATAAGCATGGATGGAACCAAACTCATGTCCAATGAAAGAATGGAGTATAACATCCCTGTGCTAATTTAGGGTAGGAGTTAGACCACTGCCAATTTCCACCATGCAGAAACTTGAATTGGCCCCCAAACCGATGTGAAACAGTTTTACTCACTGGAGATAGACGTGGTCACTCATGTGGGCTTAGGCAAATAGCAGAATGTATGAGGAGAAATGAAAAGGGAGTTCTAATCCGGCCCTAGTTCCAATGGGTTTGGCGGAATTCATCTTGGCCTGGTTATTTTACCTCTTTTTGGAGTACAAAGGATGTCTGAATCTAATATTATGAGTTGTAGCTTCAAAGGTGAACAGCAATTATGGAAATGTCAATATCTGGATAATATTTGGACCCTATACCAGGAAGGTCCATTGGGGGATAAAGACTCACATTATTATCCCGTGGTGTTCAACAGGACAAATATTTTTGAATCAAGCAAAGCAACTCTGCATTAAAGGGACATTATTGGATCTGTGGTGAAACTGCTTATACCCACCTTCCCCTTAATTGGACTGGTGTCTGTTATGTTGGGTTAATTAGACCAAAATTATTCTTCTTGCCTGGAAATGGTGTGAATCATTTAGGAATCCAGTCATATGATGATTTGGAGCAAGAGAAACTGAGCATTGATACTTCCCTAACACGGGGATGCTAACTGACAGGGAGATACATGACCACCTGAAAGAATAATCCAAGAGTATGGACCAGCCACCTGGGTTCAAGATGATAATTAGGGATACAGAACTCCTAAATATATTTTAAATAGATTAATTTGACTCAAAGCAGTCTCAGAGATTGTCACTAATCAGAGAGTGAAAGCCCTGGACTTACTGGCAGATCAAGCAACCCAAGCCAGAGAGGCAGTCTTACAGCACAGATTGGTTTTGGATTATCTACTGGCAGAGGAAGAGGGAGTGTGTGGGAAGCTGAATCTTTTCACTTGTATGCAAATTGATGTGGGAGTGGGAAAATAGTAAAGGAAATTGCCAAAGATATTAGGAAACTGGTACACGTCCCTGTGCAAACCTGGAGTTCCCCGTTCAGTACCTCATGGTGGTCTTAGTTCACTGGTAGCTGGTGGAATCAGGTATTATGGTTTGGGTTAATTGCTTTAAGTGGAGTAATAATTTTACCAATTTGTCTGCCTTGTATAATACGTATTGTTACTGGGATAGCACATAAAACCATAGCTGAAATTCTAGGGAATGAGAACAAAATGTGTATGCTAATGCTGCAACATCAAGGATGGACCCCAGTACATAAAGGAGATGCTGGTGATGAGGAGGTTGATACTAGGAGTAACATATTGTTGCAAAAATTTTGGAATGAGAGTTCTTCAAAACATTAGGAAAATAGAGGGGGGACTGAGTGTGACAATCAAAATGAAGACCTCTCACTATTGACTAGATTAAGCAAGGCCTGAGGGCCTAAATTTTGTTTTTTTTTGGGGGGGGGGATAGAAAGTAGTTTGATTTATAAGCTGTCAACATTCCAATTCCTAAATAAGGAAAGTAAAGCATATATAACCAATTAGAATGTATGTAAAGGAAAAGGGGGGGTGGGCTTGGAACTTTCTTTGTTCAGACTGTATAAAACTCAGAGATAAGTGTTGAATAGTGGCTCTCCCAACTCTGGACAACTTATTTGATCCATTGTGGGGCTACCCAGTATTTCTGATTTCCTGAATAAAGCCTTTGTTCTATACTTGAGATGCCTCTGAAGTATTGATAATTCAAATGAGGTTCTGAATATCCCACACCTTAGCTAAAAGGAAATGCATTTGCAGAAGCCTGAGGAAATACTACTATTAGAAGATTTGGCAGAACAAGTTCTTAAAGTGAGTAGGAATCATGCTTAATATACTATTTTTATTTAATATTTAAGGAAAAATTTTTATTTCTGATTTAGTTTTTGTTTTTTAAAAAACATGAATAGTTTCATGATCCTTGTCCTCTTAATTCCCTTCTAACCTTTCTTAGATGATTTAAGGTATTCCAAGTATAAATCCTATATGACTTTTCACTCTTTTGGGTGGCACATATTCTGTTGCTGTCTCTGTCTTAAACTTGTCTTCAGTGTTTGTAGTTGTGATGCAACACAATTTCACTTCTTGAATATATATTCTTTCTGCGCTGCTAACATCTACATGTGTGAGACTTAGATCAGAATTTAAGTGATAAAGCAAAGTAGAATTACACTATCTAAAGGCATTTGAAGTTTTATTTATGCTCTTTTAAGATTTATCCAATTATTTTCTCTTATAACAAAAAAATAGTTTCTTTGTGTTTTGTTTTCAGAATGGCAACATTGCTAAATTCTCCCAACTTACTTTTAGAATAGTTGTTTTTGGTTGTTATAGCTGTTCCTTGATTAAAAAACAACAACCAGCCCCCCCCCAAAATAAAATAAGTAAAGTTAAGTGGTGATAGAAAAAAATGCTATATTCTCTTGTTCAGAGAATTGATTTCTGTATTGGTGATTATGGTCAATTTCATAAGCTCAATTTAGAAAACATTTTTACCAACAGAATTATTCTTGGGGGGTTTTTTATGGGGGAAGAAGAAAGGTTGAGACAATTTTTCATAAGCTGATAAATGAGAGGATAAAGTAAATTTTATGTTATTAGGGGATTGACTTGAACATAGATTTCCTTTAAATAAAACATTTATTTTCAGCAGTCCAGGAAGATGTAAAATGCTTATAGAGGTATAGATTATAGAAGTTGAGAATTAGAAACAGCTTTTCCCCTTAAGCCTCATTTTTAGAATGGTTACATTGCAATTATCTCTTTGGTTAATTTTACAATTGTGGTTTGGAGGTTAGATTATATACATGTTCCCCACTTATAAATTTAAAAATCACTGTTGATTCTAAAGTACTTGAAAACATTTGCATTCCAAAAAGATTTCACTGTAAGAAATGCCTACATATTTTCATTAAAATAAAATGATTTCAATAAAATAAAATGATGTGCCACCTAGGGCAGCTAGGTGGCACAGTGGATAGAGTACCAGCCCTGAAATCAGGAGGACTTGAATTCAAATCTGGTCTCAGACACTTAACATTTCCTAGCTGTGTGACTGTGGGCAAGTGACTTAACCCCAATTGCCTCAGTCAAAAAAAAAAAGAAAAAAGTCAAAAGAAAATTATTCTGTTAAGGCACATTTTTTTTTCAGGAAAAAAAAATCATTGCAATATATTCCAGTATTTGAACTTTATTTCTGAATAGAACACAGTGGGTGGATTTGAGTCAATTTTTAAAAAAAACAGTAGAAATTAAGGGAATATGTTAGAAGAGAAAAAGACAAGAGGGATAAAAAGGGAATGTTTCTTAGACTGTTAAACTTTGGAACTTTTTATACCTGAACCTTCTTAGTTCCTTATGTATTTCAAAGTTCCATGGACTAAAGTTCTGGGGTACTTGTTCAGAGGACTAGCCCAAGGATGTAGCTATTAAATCTAGGGGCTAGTCTACATGACTATCATGTTCAGTTTGAGTTCTTCCTCTATTACTTTTGATTGGGGAGTTAAAGATTATATCATACAGGAAACTCCTTCGGAGTTTTCATATGCTGGGTTCAAATGGATTTGAGACAGAAATGATAGCTGATGGTTTTTATTTTTGGTTTTTTTTTTTTTGGTATTCACAATGTTGCCTACACCAATACTGGAAATTAGAAAAAATAGCTAAACAAAAATTAGAACATAAATACTGCAAAGGTCTTATGCGAAATGAAAGAAAAAACAGAGTTGTTATTCTCATGAAAGTTATAATTGGCAGGGGAGGAGTTTAGGATTTGCCATTATTTGTTTGCCTAAATGCCATTTTATAGATAAAACATGGGCTTCAGAGTGAAGCAATATCTATATTTAATTGAAGCAACTGGAAGAGGCTTCATGGAGAAAGTGATACTGGTTTTTGAAGGATGTATAGAAATTTGACAGACATAGGCAAGATCATTCCAGGCAGATGGAACAACATAAGCAAAGGTACAAAATCATAAAAGTACATTGTTTTCTACAAAAAGGATCATCTGAAAGATCTTGCATTTTATGGGGAAATCACATCATATTGGTAAACCTTTGGCAAGTATGTCTTTGTTTTATGCCACATTTGATATTAGATGACAGTCAAATGGTTCTCTCTCTGTTGCATTTTCGTATGACAGTGACAAATACAGAAGACTCTTTGTTGGAGGGGGAACATGAAAGGTAGCATTTTGCCCCTTTTCAGTCAATTCTGGAACTGTAAAGATGTGATCTATTGTAGAATCTTTTATGAAAGCCTGCCTGTTCCATTTTCTACCTTCATCAAGGATGCTTTCAATATGTATATAGATTGTGTGTAAAGATTATTTTCATAAAGATTTTATAACAAGAAAGGCATGGGTAGTGCTTATGGATATTTTCTTGGTTATCTTATTTTCCTTCCACTGATAATAAAGATTTTTGATATTTTCTCAAGTCTTTTGTATTCTCCCTTTCCTCATTTTCCTCCCATGGTCTCCAAAACATTGCAGGGCTTTCTGAGTGAAACCCATACACTCTCAATATTCAACATGTAAGAAAGACAAGTAGATGGGGAATGCAATGGGACCGATAACTCATGGAGCTAATCCATCAGTACATATAACTTGGACACGTGCCAATGGATAACTCAATATGAGAAAGAGAATGGGCTGCATTCCCTTTGGGAAATTGTATAGTGCTTTTAAATGACACACTTCCTGAAATACAAATCTGCCATTATAGCTTATGTTATTTTTCTGATATTATATGGCTGTTAGTTATGGAATACCACAGAGAATACCTGGAGAGCAATACAGTAGAAGCATGTGGTGACTGGTGACTTTGAGGTATAGCAGCAAATTACCAACCAGACGATATAAGAGATGCCATCAGTTAGTTGTATGTGTAAGTGTGGAAAAATTGTTGGTTAATCATGTTGTTAGTGTAAAGGATAATTTATTGATAACTGGCACATTTATTGGTAATTGTATGATAATCAAGATTTCTAAAAGAAAGCCTCATTAGGTCTGCTGGATGCCCTATGGAGGATTTTTAAGAGGTTAAGGGGAAAAAAAAGTCCATATAAGAATTAGAATGTGTAGGTAATTTGTGATCTGTGATGTAGTGAGCACCCACATTCAGACCTTTTGAGTCTTTATTTGAGTGTAGGAAGGAAAGTGTTCCAATTTCCCTGGATTGTAGTTGAATAGTAAGTCATAAAACTACAAAGGTAAATTAATGCCACATTATACAGGGATTTGAATGCTAGGTTGACAAGTCTACATTCTTTTTGGTAGGCTGTGAGGAATTGTTAAATGTTTATCATTATCATTATTTTTAATCATCATGTATAGTAAAATAAATCTTATTGAAGAGCCGCTGTTGCCCAATGGGTTTTAATGTATTTAGGACAGTGTCACTTATAGATAAGAACTAAAAGTGGTCAGAAACCTTAAATATTACTTTGCTAAATGGGAGAACCACTATGAGATATGACAATGTTTATGGCCCTGTGGTATTACTTTTTACCCCTTCAAGCATTTTTCTCATGTTGTGATTTGTACATGTGTGTGCCTCTCACTAGTTAACAACAAGGTTTATTATATTATATTCTGTATTTTCTAATGATTTTTCACTTGTTTTTTTGAACTGTAGTAATGATCACATATACATTTGTTTTTGCTTTTTTTTTTTTTTTTTTTTTTGCTGAGGCAATTGGGGTTAAGTGACTTGCCCAGGGTCACACAGCTAGGGAATGATAAGTGTCTGAGATCAGATTTGAGCTCAGCTTCTTCTGACTTCAGGGCTGGTGCTCTATCCACTGCGCTACCTAGCTGCCCCGATCATATATACATTTTAAAAATAATATCATTTAGGGAAATATTCTGCAGTTGAGTTAGGGTTTGAAGATAAAATAAACCTTTAATATCAAAAGAAAAAAGAACCAAATTTGCTATGTTCTAGTAGCTATCTAGTTGGCTGCTACATTGGCATTTCTCATGGGAAGTGTAGTTGGGAAAATTTGTTGGGGACAATCTTTTACTAGAATTAATTTGAATTCAAATTCTTCTTTGACTAGTGTTGATATTTGCTTTCATACTTTTAGGTTGCTGCGCCATAAACAAGTAATTGATGAATCAGTAGGACAATGCCCAAGAGTGAGCAGTTTGCTTGAATGTTTTTTAGTAGAAGTTCTTATGCTTGATTATCTTGCAAATATGTAATTATACCATTTATAAAAATAGAAGTGGAGGCAATGAAGACTAAATTGTTGAGCTACTAAAACGAGTTAATAGTATTGGTAGAAATTTTATAAATATTTCAGTGGTTTAGAGCATTTTGTGCTAATCTATGCCATTTTTGTGTACATAGCTTTCTGTTTGCTGAAATTAATTTTCTTGGATATGATTGAGTAGTTAAAATGGCACATAGCATATAAAAAAGAACAGGAAGTAGAAAAATAGACTTGTCAAAAAAAGACAGTATTTAGACAGGTGAACTTCATCTCAATGGTATGGCCCTATTCCAGTTTTAGTAACATTCTATTTCCTGTGAAAAGTGTTTTAAAGTGCTTTGCTCCTTCAATGATAGTAATTTGATAGTGCCCCAGTTTTAATAACTTTAAATCTTATCCAGAGACTTGATTTTCCTAGGCATGATGTCCATTTGGATTTATCTATAGGAAAAAATTTCAAATTTAACATAAGGAAATTATGCTTTAAGCTTTATTGTGACAGTCTTTTATGCAAGTCTATGATTCTCAAGCTTAAAACTCATCATGGTGAAGTCAGGAGGACCTGAGTTCAAATCTGGTCTCAGACATTTAACATTCCCTAGCTGTGTGACCCTGGGCAAGTCACTTAACCCCAATTGCCTCAGCAAAAAAAAAAAAAAAAACTCCCAATGGTTAAGTGATACCTCTCTTACTATGTTACCAATATGTAAATATATATATATATATGTATATATATATATATATATATATATATATATATATATATATATAACATTAATAGAGAGGCAAATAAGAGCTGAAACACTAGTTCCCAGAATAGACAAGTTTTGTGGAAAGGTTTTAGATGAAGTCTTGATGTTTATGTGTATTTATATTATTTAATGTCATCTAACTTAAGTTCGTTTATCTGCATGAGTGTCTTTTTTGTTAGTACTAGTTTTATGGATTATAAACATTTAAGATGATTTTTTCCATAGGCTGCTTTCTCTAATTAAAATTTTTAAAATATTTTCCTAGTCATATAAAGAAAGCATTTTTTTATGGTTGTTGATTGCATTGGTCCTTTTGCCAAATATACATTCCTTTCATTTGACCACTTAATTTATCAGTTGGAGAATTGGTATTTATTTGTATTACTTTTTTATGTTCTTGGATTTTTCTTTTTCCTAGATTTTCATTGTCATAGGTTCCTATTGAGGAAATTCTCTTTTACCAATCTAGGTTGACTCCTGCTTTATAGCTCATAGTCCTAGAATTGTCTGGAAAACATATATGACTTAGACCCAGGATGACTTTTTCCATATGTTATTTTGTTCAGTTAGTGAAAATCTGCTTTCTTTCCTACTACTACTTCAAAATTGAAAACAGGTAGAAAAACAAAAATCTTTAACTAAACATACTGCTGAAACAAAAAGTTTCCTATGTGGGCCATGTCAAAGAAGGTATATGTTGGGTTTTTTTGTTTTTGTTTTTTTAATTTTTTATTCTAGGTTCATTATAACATGTTTTATTTTAATTCCTCAGAAATTGTAGTAGGTAATTACTTTGGTCAAAGTTCTTAAGTCTTTTCCAAATTTCTTTACAGTGTTAATTGTATAAATTGTTCTCCTGATTCTATATCATTTCATTCAAATGGTTTCTCTGAAACTTTTCCCTTCATCATTTCTTAAAGTACAAAAGAATTCCATCTTATTCTTAAACTATATTTTGTTCAGGCATTCCCTACTTGATGGGCATCCCCTAGACAGCTATAGAAGCATTGTAGATAGAGTGCTGCTGGGCTTGGAATAAGAAAAACCGGAGTTTAAATCATGCTTATTAGCTATGTGATCCTGGCTAAGTCACTTAACCTCTCTTTGCCTGAGGTTTTTCAAGTGTAAAATGATGACAATAATAGCACCAACCTCAGGGTTTTGCAGAGATCAAATGAAATATCTATAAAAAGAGCTTAATAATAGAGAGTTAAATAGCACAATAAAAGGCACACTGGTCCTCCTGAAGTCAGGTGGACCTTCATTGAAATCTGGGTCTCACCCTTAACACTGCCTGGCGGTGTGACCCTGGGCAAATCATTTAACCTCAATTGCTTCTCAGAAACAAAAAAAAGAGCTTAAGCATAGTTTCTGACACACAGTAGTAGGTGCTGTATATGTAAATGCTTATTAAGTGTCCTTTCCTTCCCCTTCCAGTCCTTTTTAATTTTTAGTTCTTTGATACCACAAAAAGAAAAACCATGTATTTTTTTATACACCTAGGTCCCTTTTTAAATTTTATCTCTTTGGAAGCATACATAATAGTGTCACTGGATCAAAGGTTATTTATAGTTTAGCAACTTTTGGGCATATCTTCAAATCATGTTCCAGAATGTCTATATCAATTCATAGCTCCACCAACAAGGCATTTTTGCTTATTTACTATTTTTCTTTTTTGTTAAAGTTAACATTTCCAGAATTCTGTCAAATAATAGCCACATTGTACATGTTTAGTTATCCTTGGTCTTATTCGAAAAAATTTTTCTTTTAAAATTCTCTTAAAATTTTTTCTCTTAAAAAAGTGCTTCTTGGACTTAGGCACTATTTGTCAAAGTCATGAAATAGCTATATTCCTTTTATATTATATTTTCAACTTGAGTCCTGTATTTTATTAAAGACTTTTAGGATGTATCTACTGATGTATTGTGGTATTAGTATGATTTTTGTTATTAGGATTACAGGATCATAGATTTTTATCTGAAAGGAACTTTCAGGATTCATTAGAGATACTGAACCTATCCTTCTTTCTAGATGAGAAAAGGGTTGCCCAAAAAAAGCCAAGGCAAGTTTAAGTGTGTCTGAGGCAGATTTTGAATTCAGGTTTGTCCTATCCACTGCATCATACTTTGTTTCATAATTTATTGATCCAGCATATTTATAGCTTTTCTGATATTGAACCATCCCCTTATTCTTGGTGGTAAAAGTCACAGATTATATAGATTTAGAACTGTAAGAACCTGTCTTAGTTATTTACTAATAGGATCTTGTCTAACCCCCTAATTATACAAAAGGAATTGAAGCTCAGATCAAGTGTCATGCTTAAGATCACATAGATTAAATCTATCTTGGTCACAGTATCTTACGTTTTTAATATGTTGCTTTTGTCTATTTGCTAATATTCAGCAGTTTTGCATATATATATATATATTTAGTGTATTGGTCTTTAATTTATTTTCTCACACTAGCTGTGTGGCCCTGGGCAAGTCACTTAAACTCTGTCTGCCTCAGTTTTCTATTTGTAAAAGAAAAAGGATAGTAATATATTTGCCTTAGAACCTTGTGTGAATGAAATGAGACAAGAAGGCTTTGCAAATTTTAAAGATATTCTATTTAAATACAATCTTTTGTTGGATTGTAGCTTGTAAAAGAGATGTTCTCTGGATGTTTTTGTACATGATCAATTTTTGTAAAGGTGATATACAAAGCTGTAAATAGGTACATTCTTTATGAATTTTTTTCCCTGAGGCAATTGGGCTTAAGTGACTTGCCCAGGGTCACACAGCTAGGATGTGTTAAGTGTCTGAGATCACATTTGAACTAAGGTCCTCCTAACTTCAAGACTGGTGCTCTATTGGGCCACCTAGCTGCCCCTCCTATATGATTGTTAAAGGTCTATCATATTTTATTTTTAAAATATCCTATTCAGATGCTTCCCTCCTTTGATTCTTTCTTTCTTCTTATTTTTTTTAAAATTTATCCAGATATGAAAGATCTTGTTCAGGTCTTCAACAGTTGTTTCATATTCTCTATCTCCTTATGGTTTTCTTAGTTTTTTTATTCTTTTATTAAGATGCATTTCTGAAAATAAGCCATTGAAGACTTTTTGCTGTTTAGTGGTTTCAGTCAGATCTGACTTTCCTTATCCAGGTAATTTTACACATGAGGAAACTGAAGCAAACAGGAATAAGTGACTTGCACAGGGTCACACAGTAAGTATCTGAGGCCAGATTTGAATGAAAATAAATCTTCTTGATTCCAAGTCCAACCCTATATCCACTGTACCATAGATCTGTCTATTGAAGAGTAGGAAAATTTGTTAGGAAAAAAAAGGGGAAATGATTAAAAGATGTAAATTAAGTTATGTTTTATCACTGTATGTGGGAATTTGTTAAGGGTTTTACAATGTTTAGGATGTTCTTAAAGCTGCTACTGTTGCTTTTTAAAAATACTGAAATAAATCAGCCATTAATTATAGACAGGAAGATCTAGTATTTGCCATAGAGGCAGCTGGTACGTCAGTGGTACATTTGGGCCAGTAGTCAGGGAAAGTTGCATTCAAATCCAGTCTCAGATACTTCTAACCTGTGATTGCCTGACAAAATGGATCTACTGGAGGAGGAAATCGCAGCTCACTCCATCCAGTATCTTTTCCAGGAATATCCCAAATGGGGTCATAAAAGGGTTGGACATGACTTAAACAACTAAATAATAAGTATTTCCCAAACTCTTAAATTATGCTGTATTTAATAGTTGTATTATCCACAGCGGCATACTTGAGGGAAAATAAAACAGTGCTTCAGACTTATCACTGAGGTAAGTAATGATAAGCAACTTTAAGTAATAGCAAGCAATGGCTCTTCTCAGAAAACCATTGTACACAGTGACAAAATTATGTGATGATCAACTATGATGAACTTGGCTCTTCTCAGCAATGCAGTGATTCAAGATGATTTCAATAGACTTGGAATGGAAAGTGCCATGCGCATCCAGAGAGAGAACTATGGAGACTGAATGTGGATTGAAGCATAGTATTTTAACCTTTTTTTGTTTGCCTTTTCGTTCTTGACATTTTTTTTCCTTTTTGGTCTGACAGATATGGAAATACATTTAAAAGGATTGCACACATTTAACCTGTGTCAGACTGCTTGTTATCTGGGGGAGGGAGAACCTGAGAGAGGGAAAAAATTTTGGAATATAAAGTTGTACAAAAAGAATGTTGGAAATTAAAAAAAAACGTAATAGCAAGAAAGAAAAAATTTCTGAAAATGCGGTTAAAATAAAGTCACCCATCCATCTTAAATTACATACGGTCAAATTTGTATGGTATTCATTAAGCACTCTAAGAGTTGTGAAGCTTTTACTTCCTGACACATGGATACAACTTTCTGCTGTACCATATTTAAATGTATTTAAGCTTTGGAAATATCTACATCTTGTTCCTGACCATTAATTTTTAGTAAACAGGAACCTCTGAGTAAAGAAAGTAACATGCTTTGAATATTATACCCAATATTTTTTAGGCAGGTTATTATTCTGCACTACTTTTAAAGTATTGGGTTAGATTAAGTGCTGAAACTGTACCTGTCCTCAAAGAATTTACATACTAATAGGGGAAGACTGTGCAGAAATGGGGCTCTTAGAAATAGAAAAGTAGTTGGGGGAATTGATTTCATTTGATTTCCCTAGTCTTAAATTTCCTCAGTTGTAAAATGAAGACACTGACTGTATATCTTCTGAAGTCACTTATGGCTTCAGGTCCTTTGGAAGGAAATAGGTACAAAGAGAGTAAGGCAGTTTTCTCACTTGGTACCAGGTATACTGCCTGGTAACTGTTTGTTCTGAAACAGCAAGATAGGGATGGTATTATGCAGCTGCCTATGGGTAAGATGTTTGTTAAGTTGGATATTAACAGGGAATGCTTGCAATAGTGTTAGGGACAAAAATTATATACTCAGTGGAGTACTGTGATGTGTTTTAACATATTTTATTTTGTTAACGAGATTTTTTAAAACTAACCTCTTCGAATATGTGTCCATTCTAAGCAGTAAATATAACCAGTGAAATAAATAGTAATTGTTAAGTTAAAAAAAAATTATTGTTGCTCTTTGTTTTTTAAACTCCACCCATTTTTCAATATAGCCTTTTACTTTACACTTTCCTCTGGTTTATAGTATGCTTTTTTGTAAAAAAGCAAAACCAGACAGCAAAACCATGATTTGTGGTAGTATATGCAATATTATAATCTGTAATACTTCTGTACCTTTGCTAAGAGGAAGGAGATAATTGTACCATCTGACTAATTGTACCAGGATTGATAAGTGTGTTTAATTTGAGTTCAGTTACATTTTGGAGATTGTTTTCCTTTGCGCAATTGAAGTCATTTTGTTCTTCCTAAGTACACATTTTCACTGTATCATCTCATTTTAAGTCTTTCTGTCTCATCACTCCCTCTTTCTCTCCAACAACCACTCTACCTTTGAGCAAAGTAATATTACATTAAATTTATATACTACAATTTGCTTAACTATTTTACAATTGTTGGTCATTTATTTTGAGTCTAATTTTTGCTAACACAAAAAGTGCTGCTAAAGAATATTTTCATTTCTATGGGATTTTCTATCTTTGACAGTCTTGCAGTATATGCAAAGCAGTGGGATAATTTGCTCTTTCAGTTGAAGGAAACAGGGTTTTTTTTGGGGGGGGTAATTCTTTGCAGTATCCATTTCCCCATCTCCTTCCCCATGTCCCTTTTCTTTCAAATATCTTTATACTTACAAGAAGCATATTATTTTTGCTTCAAAACAACTGACTTCTTTGGGGCCAACTTTGCATCCAAGTTCTGTTTAATGATAATCCATCATTTGCCTCATTTTCTAAATAATCTTGAAGATTTAAGGAAATAAAATACAATAATACCCCAATTGGTTCAAGAATGCCTTTGCTGATTTGGAACTATGCTCAAAAAGTTATCAAATTGTGCATACCCTTTGACCCAGCAGCATTTCTATTGGGCTTATATCCCAAAGAAATCATAAAGGAAGGAAAAGGCCCCACCTGTGCAAGAATGTTTGTGGCAGCCCTTTTTGTAGTGGATAGAAACTGGAAACTGAATAGATACCCTTCAATTGGAGAATGGCTGAATAAATTATGGTATATGAATATTATGGAATATTATTGTTCTGTAAGAAACGACCAGCAGGACGATTTCAGAGAGGCCTGGAGAGACTTGCATGAACTGATGCTGAGTGAAATGAGCAGAACCAGGAGATCATTATACATGGCAACAACAATACTATTATGATGATCAGTTCTGATGGACATGGCTCTCTTCAACAATGAAATGTTTCAAACCACTTCCAATTGTTCACTGAAGAAAGCCATATACACCCAGAGAGAGGGATGTGAAATGTGGACCACAACATAACATTTTCATGCTCTCTATTGATGTTTGCTTGCATTGTGTTTCCTTTCTCTGATTTTTTTTTCTTGTAGATACGATTTTCTTGCACAACAATAAGTGTGGAAATATGTATACATATATTCAATTTGTCAAGTATTTTAACATAATTAACATGTAGTGGATTTCCTGCCATCTAGGGGAGGGATGGGGACTAGGGGGGAAAATTTTGTAACAGAAACCTTTGTAAGGGTCAATGTTGAAGAATTACCCATACATATATTTTTTATACATATGTTTTGTAAATAAAAAGTTTTAATTAAAAAAAAGAAGAATGCCTTTGCTGTAAGACTCTAGGTTTATTTTTTTTATAGATTTTTGTTTGTTGCATTGCCATGGTTTCCATCTATTCTCTCACCCTCCCTGACAGCCATTTCATATGACAAATTATATTTTGGGAGGGAGGGGGTTAGAACAGTTGATTGTATCCGTTTTCATACTTTCTCAATGTATCAATGTATAACACTTATGAACCTCTTATCTTCACAAGGAATAGATTGGGTATCTTCTCATTTTATTACATTCAATTCCTATTTAATCTTTATAATTTTGTAAAATTTACTTTTAATTTTGTGGATTTTTAAAATTTGCATTGTTGTAGTTATTGTGTTTTTTTGGTGGTTCTCCTTCCCTTTGCATTACTTCATAAAGATTTTTCATTCTTCTCTGTATTCATAAAATAATTTCTTAAAGCATAGTAATATTCCATTATATTCCTATACTACAATTTGTATAACTGTTACCAGTTGATAGGTATCATTTTCCACTTCTTTGCCATCTTAGGAAGTACTACTGTAATTTTTGGACCATATTGGAACTTTTTTTATTGAGGTTTAAATTCAGTAATGAAGTTTCTGATTCAAAAGGTATGAATATTTTAATCGTTATATTTTAATAATTCCAAATTGCTTTCCAAAATGTTTGTAAGAGGATCCTTGAGAATCAATTAAAAAACTAGCTGGAATAATCAACAACTTCAGCAGAAGCTGAAGGATATAAGATAATTGCTATAAGCAACAAAATCCAGGAGGAAGAAATAGAAAAAGAAATTCTATTTAAAGGAGTAGCAGAGAATACAAAATATTTGGAAGTCTACCTGCCAAGACAAACCTAGGTGGTATATAAATAAAACAATTGGAGAAATATCAATTGATCATGGGTAGGCTGGACCAGTAAAATACAAATGACAGTTCTATCTAAAGCAATTTATTTATTCATTATCATATCAACCAAATAATCATAAAAATTCTAGTTCTTTTATAGAATTAGAAAGGATCATAACAAAATTCATCTGGAAAAATAGGGAAGCCAAGAATATTAAGCGAATCAGTAAAAAAAAAAATGAAGGAAAAGTGACTTAGCAGTACCAGATAGATTCTCATACAAAATAGTACTTGTCAAAACCATCTGATACTGGTTAAGAAATAGAATGATAGATCAGTGGCATAGTTTAGATACACTATGTATAGTAGAAAATGACAATAATAATCTAGTGTTGAATAAACTCAAAGATACAAGATTTTGTGACAGGAAATCATTATTGAACAAAAATTGTTGGGAAAATTGGAAGGCAGTTTAACAAACTAAGTATAGACCAGTATTTCACACTACACCAAGATATGGTCAAATGGACACATGATTTAGACCAAAAGAGTATTATCACAAGTAAATTAGGGGAGCATGGAATATTTTACCTATCAGATCTATGGGTAATAATAGAATTTATGACCAGAATTGAAATAAAGAGCATTCTAGGATATAAAGTGGATAATTTTGATAACATCAAATTAAAAGGGTTTACACAAATAAAACTAATGCAGCGAAGATTAGAAAAGAAGCAAGAAACTGAGGGGAGAGTTTTTTTGTATCAAGTGTCTCTGATAAAGGTCTCATATCTCAAAACTAGAAAATGGAGTTAAATTTATAAGAATAAGAGTCATTCCCCAGTTGACAAATGTTTGGAAGATATCAACAGGAAGTTTTCAGAAGAAATCAAAGCTTATCTATAGTTATATGAAAAAATGCTATAAATCACTATTGATTAGAGAAATGCAAAATAAAATAACTCTGAGGTACCTTATTCTTATCTCATTGACTAATATGATTTTTAAAAAAGGAAAATGTTGGAGAAAACTAATACCTACTCTTGGTAGAATTGTGAATTTATCCAAAGTAGAGAACAATTTGGAATTATACCCAAAGGAGCATAAAACATAGCATACCATTTGACCTTGCAATTCCATTACTAGATCTATATCTCAAAGAGATTGAATAAAAAAGAAAAGAACCAACTGGTTCAAAAATGTAGCAACTCTTTGTTGTGGTGACAAAGAATTGGAAATTGAGAGATGCCCATCAATTGGGAAATAGCTTAACAAGTAATGATATGCAATTGTGATGGAATACTGCTGTGCTATAGAAAATGATGGGCAGACAGATTTCAGAAAAACCTGGAAAGACTTATTTATATGCATTGATGTGAAATGAGCAGAAGGATATTGTACAGAGTAACAGCAATATTGTTTGATGATAAACTGTGAATAGCTGTTAGCAAAATAGTGATCCAAAACCGTTTCAGAGAACTTAATGATGAACTGATGGTAATGAATGCATATTGAAGCGTCTTTTTTTTTTCTCCTTTAAATTTTCTTAATTATTCTTGCTTTTTTAGTTTGTATTTTCTTTTATAGCATGGCAATATGGAAATAGCAAATTTCCTTTTCAACAAGGGAGAAGGAAAGGAAAGCACAGAGAATTTAGGACTCAATTTTTTAAAAAAAGTTAGAAAATTGTTTGCTTGTAATATAGAACAAATAAAAATTAAATGGGAGAAAAAATCAAAATGGTTGTAGCATTCCACAGCACCAACAGAAATGTATTACATGCTTATTTATTCACACCCCCTCTAATATTGACTGTTTGACATTTTGCCATTCGCAAGGTATGAAGTGAAATCTCAGAGTTGTCTTGATTTGGATTTTTCGTGTTAGTGTTTTGGAGCATTTTTTTTCATGTGGTCGTGAATACTCTGCAATTCCTTTTGACAACTCTTTATTCATATATTTTAACTATTTTTCTTTTGAGGAGTGGCTATTAATCTCATTCATTTATATAGACGAATATCTCTTGGATATTCAATCCTTATCAAAGAAATTTGATTCTAAGAGCATTTCCCAATTTGCTTTCTACAATTGATCACAGTTAATCATCCTTATATTATTTTTGTTACTATATATAGTCTTACCATTCTGCATAATTCATTTTGCATTAGTTTATATTAGGCCTAGATTTTCCTGAACCTATTCTGGTTTTCATTTTTTATAGCATTATATTTTTTCATCATAGTCATATATCATGACTTCTGCTGCCATTCCCCAATCAATGGGCATCCCTTCAATTCCAAATCTTAGCCACTGCTGTAAATAGTTTTGTACAAATAAATTCTTCTCCACCAAAAAGAAAAACAAACAACAAAAAATTGATTATCATACAACCTTGCTGTTACTATTTACGATGTTCTCTTGGTTCTCACTTCACTCAGCATCAGTTCATGTAAATCTTTACAATGTTTTTTCTTATAGAATAATATTATTCCATTATAATCAAATACCACAGTTTGTTCTGTCATTCCCCAAGTGATGAGCATCCTCTTAATTTCTATTTTTTTTGCCACCACAAAAAGTTGCTACAACCATTTTTGTACATGTGGATTCTTTTCCCTTTTTAATGATTTCTTTGGGATACATATTTAATAGTGGTGCTGCTAGATCAAAGAATGTGCAAAGTTTTTCTTAGCTCTTGGAGCTTGATTGCAAATTCTTCTCCAGAATGGCTGAATCAGTTCATAACTTTACCCACAAAGCATTAATGTCTCAGTTTTTCCACATTCCCTCCAGTAGTTGCCATTTTCCTTTCCTGTCATACTAGCTAATCTGACAGATGTGAAGGTAGTACTTCATAATTATTTTAATTTGCATTTCTACATTCAGTAGTGAGTTAGAACATTTGTTTTCATAGACTATAGATTTAATTTCTTCTAAATATTACCTTTTCTCACATCCTTTAACTGTTTATCAGTTGGGAAATGGCTCTTTTTTTAATAACAAATTTGACTCAATTCTCTATATGTTTGAAAAATGAAGCCTTTATTAGAGAAATTTGTTGTAACATTTCCCCAGGGTTTTTTTTTTTAAATTGCATTCTCTTTGTTTGGGCAGAAGATTTTTAATTTAGTGTAATCAAAATTATCTATTTCACATCCTGGATGAATGTTCTCTTTCTTCTTTGGTCATAAAACATTTTCTTTATAGATCTGACAGGTAAAGTGTTCCATGCTCCCCCAATTTATTTATAATATCACCTTTTAAGTCTAAACTATACACATCTCTTTTGAACTAGGTATACAGTGTGACATGTTGGCCTGTGTCAGGTTTCTGCCAAGCTGCTTTCTAAGTTTTTCAGCAATTTCTGTTAGATGTTGAGGTCTTACTCCCTAATTTTGGATCTTTAGTTTATCAAACACTGGATTATTATTATCTTCTACTACTTTGTAAAGTCTAAAGCCTTTTGCTCCAAAATGTTTGTGCCCCAAAAGATGTTTGAGGCTCAAGGAAATTCCTCCATGATACTGGAAAGTAAGAGAGGATTAAGTATTTTGGGGTATGTGTGTGTGTATGTAGGGGGGTGTTTTAACCTTTTTTGGTTTTGGAAGTCATGAACCAAGGTTGAAATTGCTTCATTTTTGCCATGTAATTTTTATTTTGGACAGGTTTGAGAGGATGTAGGGATCAGAAAAAAAATGTCTCATCTGCCATCTTTTTGCACACATGTCTTTGACATTGCGGGCTGTATGTTTAAAACATGTCAAATGAGTAGTGTTGCAAAAAGGAATCAGGACACTGGGATTAGAGTCTTAATTCTTTAGTACTTTGTAGCAGCAACTTAAATGGAGATGATAGTAAGCTTCTCTTAGTCTCATCTTCCTCATTTGCTAAATCAGTCACTTAATCAATATTAAGTACCTACTATATACCAGGGACTTGAATAAAAATTTTAAAAGGCAAAAGATAACCCCTGCTCTGAATGAGTTTACAGCCTAATAGGGGAACCAATGTGCCAACTGCTATGTATAGACAAACTATAAACAGGATAAATTGGAACAAAATCATCCCGGGGATAGAATGATCAGGAATTTTATGTAGAAGATGGAATTTTATCTGGGACTTGAGGGAATTCAAGGAAGCCAAGAGGTTTGTATAGAGGCAATTTCAGACATGGGGAAGATAGCCAGTGAAAATCTCCTCAGAGTTAAGGCTGACGTTATTGGATCCACCTAGTGTGTGGGAGACTGGGAGGATGTAAGATATGAGAAGATTAGAAAGGTAGAAGGGGAACCCAGATTATCAAGGGCTTTAAATGCCAGACAGAGGCTTTAATATTTGATTCTCAAAGTGGTAGGAAGCCCCTGGAGTTTACTGACGGAGATGGGGCAGTGTGTATGACATGACTATTATACCCTGGCTTTAGGAAGATCACTTTGTCAGAAGAGTGGAAGATGGGTATAAAAATGCTCTGTGCTGTTCTTTTTTCCCCCTCTGTAATATTTCTTGGTGATCTCTTGGTGCCAACTACTGTATCTATGTGTACCTAATCTTAGTCTGTTTTAGGAGTTCTGCTTTCCCCTCCCTCCTTAAAATCGCTGACTACCCAAACCATATACTGTTGTTTCCCATCTCCACAAAATTTTTGTGTGAATAATCTTTATGTTCATCAATGACATTCTTCCCCTTCCCCCCCCCAGGCAATTGGAGTTAAGTGACTTGCCCAGGGTCACACAGCTAGGAAGTGTTAAGTGTCTCAGGTTAAATTTGAACTCAGGTCCTCCTGACTTCTGGGCTGATGCTCTATCCACTGCGCCACCTAGCTGCCCTTGATCAATGACATTCTTTTTGTTTTTTGTTTTTTTAATTAAAGCTTTTGATTTACAAAACATATGCATGGATAATTTTTTAACATTGACCCTTGCAAAACTTTCTGTTCCAAAATTTTCGCTCCTTTCCCCCACCCTCTCTCCTAAATGGCAGGTAACCCAATATATTTTAAAATATATGATAAATCCAATATATGTACATATATATATATATATTTATAGTTCTCTGACAAGAACAAGAAAACATGAATTTAGAAAGAAAAAAAAACACTGAGAAGGAAAATAAAATGCAAGCAAACCACAACAAAAAGAATGAAAGTACTATGTTGTGGTCCACACTCAGATCCATTCCTATTAAAAACACTAGAGAATATAGAAATAAAATAATTAGTAGTGTCTACTTAAAACCTAGCTAGCATCATATGTAATGGTGATAAACTGGAACCATTCCCAATAAGATCAGGGGTGAAACAAGGCTGCCCACTATCACCATTACATTCAATATTGTATTAGAAATGTTAGCTTTGGCAATAAGACAAGAAAAAGAGATTAAAAGGATTAGAGTAGGCCATGAGGAAACCAAATTATCACTCTTTGCAGATGATATGATGGTCTACTTAGAGAACCCTAGAGAATCAACTAAAAAACTATTAGAATTAATCCACAATTTTAGCAAAGTTGCAGGATACAGAATAAATCCACATAAATCATCAGCATTTTTATACATCACTGACAAAATCCAACAGCAAGAGATACAAAGAGAAATTCCATTTAAAATACTGTTGATAGTATAAAATATTTGGAAATATATCTCCCAAGGGAAAGTCATGCTCCATATGAACAAAACTACAAAACACTCTCCACACAAATAAAGTCAGATCTAAACAACTGGAAAAATGTCAAGTGCTCTTGGATAGGTTGAGCAAATATAATAAAGATGGCAATACTACCTAAACTAATCTATTTATTTAGTGGTATACCAATCAAACTCCCAAGAAATTATTTTACTAACCTAGAAAAAAAAATAACAACAAAATTCATCTGGAAAAACAGAAGGTCAAGAATTTCAAGGGAATTAATGAAAAAAAGCAAATGAGGGTGGTCTAGTTGTACCAGATCTGAAACGATATTATAAAGCAGCTGTCATCAAAACCATTTGGTACTGGCTAAGAAACAGAGTAGGTGATCAGTGGAATAGGTTAGGTTCACAAGACAAAATAGTCAATGGTTATAGTAATCTAGTATTTGACAAACCCAAAGACCCCAGCTTTTGGAATAAAAACTCACTATTTGACAAAATCTGCTGGGAAAATTGGAAACTAGTATGGAAGAAACTAGGCATTGACCCACACCTAACACTGTATACCAAGATATGGTCAAAATGGATTCATGATCTAGACATAAAGAGTGATATTATAAACAAATTAGAAGAATGTAGGATGGTTTACCTCTCAGATCTGTGGAGGAGGAAGGAATTTGTAATCAAAGAAGTACAAGAGATCATCATTAATCACAAAATAGATAATTTTGACTATATCAAGTTAAAAAGTTTTTGTACAAACAAAACTAATGCAGACAAGATTAGAAGGGAAGCAATAAACTGTGAAAAAACATTTTTACATTTAAGGGTTCTGATAAAGGCCTCATTTCTAAAATATATAGAGAATTGTCTCATATTTATAAGAATTCAAGCCATTCTCCAATTGACAAATGATCAAAAGATATGAAGACAATTTTCAGATGAAGAAATTGAAACTATTTCTAGTCACATGAAAAGGTGCTCCAAATCACTATTAATCAGAGAAATGCATATTAAGACAACTCTGAGATACCACTACATACCTCTCAGATTGGCTAAGATGACAGGAAAAGATAATGATGAATGTTTGAGGGGATGTGGGAAAACTGGGACACTGATACATTGTTGGTGGAACTGTGAACGGATCCAACCATTCTGGAGAGCAATCTGGAACTATGCTCAAAAAATTATCAAACTGTGTATACCCTTTTATCTAGCAGTGTTTCTACTGGGCCTATATCCCAAAGAGATCTTAAAGGAAGGAAAGGGACCCACATGTGCAAAAATGTTTGTGGCAGCCCTTTTTGTAGTGGCTAAAAACTGGAAACTGAATGGATGCAAATCAGTTGGAGAATGGCTGAATAAATTATGGTATATGAATGCTATGGAATATTATTGTTCTGTAAGAAACAACCAACAAGATGATTTCAGAGAGGCCTGGAGAGACTTGCATGAGCTGATGCTGAGCGAAATGAGCAGAACCAGGAGATCATTATACACAGCAACAAGACTATACGATGATCAATTTTGATGGGCCTGATTCTCTTCAACAATGAGGTGATTCAAACCAATTCCTATTGTTCAATGATGAAGATAGTCATATACATCCAGAGAGAGGCCTGTAGAAACTGAATATGGATCACAACATTTTAATGCTTTCTGGGAATATTTGCTTACATTTTGTTTTTCCTTCTTAGATTGTTTTTTTTTTCCTCCTTCTAGATCTGATTTTTCTTGTGCAATAAGATAACTGTATAGATATCTATACATGATATTGGATTTGTCATATAATTTAACATATTTAACATGTATTAGACTACCTGTCATCTAGGGGTGGGGGTGGGGGGAAGGAGGGGAAAAATTGGAACAAAAAAAATTTTTTTTGCAAAGGTCAATGTAGAAAAATCACTCATATGTTCTGTAAATAAAAAATCTTTAATTAAAAAAATTCTCCTTAATGTGTATATTTAATGTACCTGAAATGTAACATTAAATCTTTTAACATACTATATGTACCAATGCAATCTGAAAACTATCCATTAACCCTCATTTTCCCCTCTTCCCAATCATACGTATTTTTTGTGATATCATTATATCAAGCTTCATACCCAAAGATTACTGATAACAAGCTGCAACTTATATCTACATATGACCTTCCATTATTGCCCTTGGCTTAATTGTAATTTTGATATCTGAGAAATTATTGCGCCATACACAATCAGAGGAAGAATACTGGTGTTTATCTTATTTTTCCTGTGCAACCATTCTTTCTTAATTCTACTATAATAGTAACTGTCAGCTTTTCTTAGATCATATTATTTAATAAATTTAGTGACTAATATACACATTTCAGTTCATTTTTTTCAAATTTCAAGTCTTATAATTGAAGTTTTTTGTCTTACTTTTCTGTACTGGTTTGACTTGACCAGTAAAAGTTAAAACTTCAGGTTGTATTTCTCAGTAAAGAAAGAAGACATCAGAGTACTGAACAAAATCTTTCTTAGCCACTTTGATATTAGAAAGGCCCTAGAACTGTATAGGAATCCATTTGCATGAGCCCAAATGATGCCTCTCTTCCCTAAATCATATCCCAAAGATTTATGGAATTTCAAGCACCTCAATTAATTCACATCTCATAGTGTCCACTCCATACTCCCAGCATACATCTAACTCAAACTTTAAAGAAGCCTATTCAATGCTGAACCAATTCACAAGGAGCAGGACAGTTCTCTTTAGGGCTTCCAATTTAACATCAGAGACTTATTGGTACAACCTGCCTATTGTCTTCAACTTAGTCCAGCTTATCTATCATCAGCTTCCTATAGAGCTATGTAATTTGTGAATTGTCCTACTTCTGTCCTTTCCCTGACCAAGTCCACTTTGGACTCCATACCAATTCCTTTTTCCTCAATACAGGGCGTGCTACCATTCCTCTCTATATATATATTCTAATTAGAACTCAATGGTTTCAACCTGCAACTCCATTCAATCATCCTCAATATGATGGCATTCACCTAACCCCTTCTCTTGTCCTAATCGTTGCAAAAACTGATTATGTAATGATCAACTGTGATGGACTTGGCTCTTCTCAACAATGTGATTATTCAAGACAATTCTAATAGACTTAGGATGGAAAATGCTATCCATATCCAGAGAGAGAACTCTGGTTACTGAATGTGAATTGAAGCATAGTATTTTCACTTTTGAAAATTTTGTTTGCTTTTTCTGTGTGTGTGTGTGTGTGTGTGTATGTCTTCTTTTGGTCTGATTTTTCTTGCACAATATAACAAATATAGAAATATGTTTAAAAAGGATTGCACATGTTTAACATATATAAAATTGCTTGCTATCTTGGAGAAAGAGGAGTTAAGGGAAGGAGGGAGAAAAATGTGGAATACAAAATCTTACAAAAATGAATGTTGAAAATTATCTTTACATGGATTTAGAAAAATAAAATAGTATTGAAGAAAAATGGTTATCTGAAAAAGAAAAACAGTTCTGAGATACAAAGCTGCCAAGTAAATAATGATTTAATAGTAACAGTTGGCAAGTTATCATTAAGTCATGTCAACTCATCCCTCAGTAATTAATGATAAAGGAGTGATTTATAGAGCTTATTTTTATAACAAAAAGAGTCATAAGATTTATTGGAATAGTGAAATACAGAGAAGTAGGCTGATTTATAATATTTGGCTGCTGGGTTCTTGGGGGCATAATGAGGTGTTTTACATGAATACAATGAATACTAGTTTATATACAGTAAATAGTTGTAGTTAGTTCAAAAATGTAACTTTATAGGACAGCTAGGTGGCGCAGTGGATAGGGCACCAGCCCTGATGTCAGGAGGACCTGAGTTCAAATCTGGTCTCAAACACTTAACATTCCCTAGCTGTGTGACCCTGGGCAAGTCACTTATCCTCAATTGCCTCAGCAAAAAGAAAAAAAAAACTTTACTATGTATTAATTATTAAGTTACAATTTCATAATTTTCTAAATTATCTCAGATGAAACCTAGTTATTATTTAAAGTTTAACTCAAATTTCCTGTTGAGAATCATACTGGGAGAGGTCCTAGTTCCTTAAATTGCAGCATTTTAGAAGTTTACAATACTATCAGCAGGGCTGGTAAGGACATGTTATAACAAAGTGTACTCATTAAATATTTCACATTTTATAATAGATACATTTGTGATCTATTAAGATCAAAAAAGGAAGTAACCTGCCTTATCAACTTCTTTATTTTCAATTCAAAATTTAAGAGAAATTTGTTATTAGTCAGATGACAATAATTCAATGGAACACATTTTAAAATTTTGTTACAGGGAAAATCATCTATCTCATTTCCTTGGGTATTTTATTGATCATATCAAAAGACATCTAAAACTCTGTATAGAGTTATTCAATGTGGAATAATCACTGTAAAAAATCATCATCACAACAAAAAAGTAGTAATAGTTAATTTATATAATGATAATAGGAATATAATATATATATATAGTTGTACAATGCTTCCCACATGACAATTTTGTTTTTTTAGTTCTTAAAGATTATGCCAGAGGGGTGGAGCCAAGATGGCAGAGAGGAGACATCTTTTCCTGAGCTCTAAAAGTTCTAACTCACTATTTAGAGAAATGCTTATTGAAACAGTTCTGAGGTACTGCCACATACCTGTTAAACTGGCTAATAGGACAGAAAAGGTAAATGACAAACATCAGAAGGGACATGGGGAAAATGAGACATTAACGCATTTTTTGTGGAATTGTGAACTGATTCAACCATTCCAAAGAGCAATTTGGAACTATGCTCAAAGATCATGCATACTCTTTGACCTGGCAATACCAGTATTAAGCCTGTATCCCAGAAGAGATTAAAAAACTAAAAACAAAAAAAGGATTTATTTATACAAAAATATTTATAACAGCTCTTTTCTTATGGCAAAGAATTGGAAATTAAGAGAACGCTCATCAGCTAGAGAGTAACTGAATAAACTGTAGCATGTGATTATGATGGAATATTATTGTGCTATAAGAAATGAGGAGCAGGATGCTCTCAGAAAACCCTGGAAAGACTTCCATGAACTCATGTAAAGTGACATGCACCCTGTTTTCCAGAGCTAAGATCCAGCAAGCAAGTTGTACCCTGAGCTTGGCAACATAACAATCTGGATGATTTCAGTCAATTTTCAGAATTATATTATGTAATTTTGTATTGCTTTGACCACCACCAGATGTTTTCTGAACACAAACATCTGCCAAATCCATGTTCTGGTGAAGACATGCAATAAATCAAACTTGTCACACTGTTATTGTGGCCCCTCATTATCAGAGCTACAGCTCATCATACAGAGATTGGTATAAGTATTGAGATTTGGTCACATTAAAGCAGGTTCCCCCATACCCTATAAGGGAGGGGCCCTGGCACATGTGTTTAATCTCTCTACTCTATTCAGTTCCCACACAGATTAGAGGCCAGTTTCATCTGGTTGATACAAGAATTCATACAGTTGAGCAATACCTTCATTACTTTTTTAATTATCACCAGCAGATTAATCTCTCAACTTGTGTTTTTTTTTTTATTCCAGGTCCACCCACAATGAATTAAAATATAGTGAATTGGGGAGTGGCATATCACTATTGCTATTAAAAAATTCTTGTCTTGAGCAGAAATACTATTTATAAGTCAAATCAGTTTCTCTAGGACTACTTAGTATAGTCCCCAACTCTACATCTGCCCTCCTTTCCCCTATAGTCCCAGAAAATGTTTGAAACTTTGCAGTAATTTTCATGACTCTTGCTCAGCCTTTTGGATTTGGTTACTCTGTGAATTCTGCCTTGAACATGATTTGACTGATACTCTTTTCTTCCAAGAATGTCTGACCTTTCCTGAATTTGGTTTCAATCATTAGCAACAATTAGGAATGTGGCTCCAACACTGAGATTGAACTCTTCTAGCAATTCAACCTCTACCACGGTTCAAGAGATAAATGCTCAAATAATATGAACTATGCCCAAAGGGCTATAAAATCATGCATATTCATTGATCTAATACCACTAGGAGGCATGAATCCCAAAAGAGATTTTTAAAAAGGAAAAAGACTCATATGTATAAAAATATTTATAGCAACCTCTCTTTTATAGGGAAAAAAACTGGAAACTGAGAAGATGCCCATCAATTAGGGAATGGCTGAATATATTATAGTATGTGATTATAATGGAATATTGTTGTTCCTTGGGAAATTATGATCAGGATGTTCTCAGGAAAACCTGGAGAATCTTCCATAAATTCATGTAAAGTGACATTATACAAAGCAATAGCAATATTCTGGGATGATCAGCTCTGAATGACTTTGCTATCCTCAGCAATACAATGATCCACAACTCCTCTGAAGGACTTAATGATGAAAAATTCATAACTAGAGAATGTGTCTGAATACAGATTGAAGCATTCTCTCTCTCTCTCTCTCTCTCTCTCTCTCTCTCTCTCTCTCTCTCT
>JAJPUD010001962.1:51997-91866 GCA_023553655.1 Myrmecobius fasciatus
GTAGGTAGCATAACAACAATGAATATGTCCCTTTTGAGACAAGATCATTTAAAAGAAATAAGGTGAAACTTAACTCAGTCAAGAAACCTCATATTTTTTCCTTCTATGGCAGTAAGCAATAATTAGCTTTCTAGTACCCAATTGGTCTAGTACTTTTGGACTCACATATTTGCCTGGTATAATGTTTTGCCATCGCAGGCAGAATCTGACAATATAAATGAACAATTATAATTCTTATAAATTTATAAATGATTATAAATTATTAATTTTTAAGAATTATCCTATTATGTTATAAGAATTATAAGAATTCATCACTTACTCTACTGAAATTAAAAATTCCTCAAACCACAAAAGCAAGATTTGCCCAAAATAAGGACTAGTAATATGAAACTTCCATCCATTTTCCCACCTCCTAAAGTCATATAACTGAATAGTGAAATAGCATAACTTTGGATCAAAATTTATACCCTGATTGCAGTTACCATGATGAACTGGAAAGTTCATGTTAGGAACATTTTATTCTCTTTTACTGTTTCAGTTAACATTTTTAGCGACAGTTTAAAGGCAGACCCTGATAATATAAACTAATAGTTACAATTCTTACAAATTAGCTGACTATTCCATATCCATGACTCTTTACTCTATAAATACTGTTTTTTTTCTATTTAAAATTGAATTTTTGCAATTATACAATGTTGCAGAAATTGTAATAGTAATCTCTTTAGTACATCCTGCCATTTCAAAAGAATGGTTTGCTAATCATACTTTTGGGAGAATTTTCAGCCATAGTGGAGGAGTTATCTTAGCTATAGAAAACTATCTTATCAAATAGAGATTAAATAGGAAGAGTAGAACTTTTTTAAAAAGATGATTTCAGGATTTAGGAAAAACAAGCTTTATGTGTTAGGGGTATTGTGTTAAGCATTGAAGATAAAAATACAAAAATTAAATAGATAAAGAAATTAAGATCCATATAGATTAAATGAATTGTTCAAGGCCACTGGGGTATCAAGTGGCTAGTCTGGATTTCAAACGCTGGCACTCTGACAACAAATCCAAAACATCCTTTATACTACACTAAATCCTTTCTTTGCATTTAGAAAATGGAAGCCTTTTTTGCTGATCGGATTACTAACAGTGTATCAAATTTGGTCATAGATTGCCCTGGATGATATCATCTATATGACACGCTACCATTACAAGGCTCAATCAGATGAGACTTGGGGAGAACATGAAATTGCTTATCTGCTATTGATTACAAGGGATGTAACTTTGAATCCAGATTCGAGAGAGCTAAAAAATTATTACTATATGTCAAAGGAAGAACTAAGAGAGCTCCTGGCAAAAGGAGACAGAGGCGAAGCTAAGATTACTCCATGGCTAAAACTCATGGCCGAGAATTTTCTCTTTAAGTGGTGGGATAGTCTACCTAATGTGAATCATTTTCTTGACCATAAAGCAATACACAGACTATAAAAACCACAAATTATTATAAAATTGCTCAACCAAAGTCTCTAATTGTCTTGGAGTAATATATAAAATAGATTGTTCTGATCTTAGAATTATTAATAAGAGGAATAGGGTGGGAATCAAAAATTCTATTTGATTTTAGGATGTAGTGTAGGCTATAGACAATATCCAGTATCTTTCACTATACTTTCCATTTCCTGCTGGAGACAGACAGCATTTCTCAGACTGATGTAAAACATTAAGCTAATCTGAACTACTTTTTCCTCTCTCTGAATTTCTAGTTTCCACCTTGCCTGAGCTATACTGTGTATAGAGCCGTGTACTAGTTATTAGATGAAATAGGAAGTTTAGATAAGACAGAGTTCCTGAGCTCCCAGAGTCTAAAGGATATGAAAAGTACATAGATTATCCTAGAACAAGATGCATTAAAAGCAAAAGAAAAGTACTAGCAAAGTTTTTCAAGAAGCCTGAGAGGGACTGAGCTGTAGGTTTTATGGAATAAAGAAGAACAATTCTTCATAGCCTAGGTTTTATCATTTACTCTGCTGAAATAAAAAATTTGTCAAACCCATGCCCTCTGCCAATGACATCCAAAGTAGTCTATAACATACAATCTGCTTAAGTAAACTCTATCATGATGCTAAATATTATGGGATTCTAGAATGTCTTAATTAAACTAGAAGTCAAAGCCTGATTTGCATTTACATGCCTATGTTTGGAGAGTTTTATTCTTTAATCATAAATTATGCATTAATGGGAAATGAGAGTAAAAACTAAACTTTGATTCTTTTTGGTGAATGATTTTAGCAAATCAAAAAGAAAAAATGTTTTTTTCTTTATGGGAAATGGTCTTTTCTGGATTACTTTTAATTAGCTGTACTGTTAATTACGTCAAACTAACTTACTTTAGGATGCAGGAACACATTTAAGCAATGTACACACTTTAAAAATTAATAAAATGATGCTGAAGTATATCCTATTGTCCAGATTTTTACTTAGTGAATAACAACATTGAATCCAATTCTGAAAACTCTTATTAGAGTTAAAGTTTTACTACTACTATCTCTGTCCCCTTCTAGTCTGGCATATATATTTTATGATCTAAATGTAGTGATCCAGACTCAAGGGTCCTGATTAACTTTTTTTTTTTTTTTTTTTTTTTTTTTTTTTTTTGAGGCAATTGGGATTAAGTGACTTGCCCAGGGTCACACAGCTAGGGAATGTTAAGTGTCTGAGACCAGTTTTGAATTCATGTTCTCCTGACTTTAGGGTTGGTGCTCTATCCACTGTGCCACCTAGCTGCCCCTATGCCCTGATTGATATTCTTACATTCATTGACAAATCAGGTCCCCCAAAGTCTGGCTATATCTCTCCCTTTGTGTTCCATGAGTAACCCTTTTTAGTGTTGTCAACTCAAACTCCAATGGTAACATGATTAATAATTGATGTCAATTAGTAAGTCAGACTTAATTAGCTTTTAGAACTGAATACTAAGTAAGGCTATATAGCTGGTAAAGCTGGAACACACATCCCAAAATCCATGACATACTTTTCCGTCAGGGAATGTTGGCTTATACTGAGAGAGCACATGGAAAAAGAGGGTAACATCTCTGGGAAATACTTTTGATATAGACTTCTCAGAAAATTCCCTTAGATATGATATAGTATTTTTCTGTTGGACTCTGTAGAACCTTGAATACAGAGTGTAAAACATCCAGCCTGTCCTTGATACCTAATGTAGAAACTACTCAGTCCCTGCTGTCTTAAGAAGGCTACTAGAACACTTGATGAAATGTCCAACTCCAACTAGTTCTGACCCAGGGAGGTAGAAGAAGGAAGATGGGCTTTCTTCCTCCTTACTGTGCACTCCTGCAATGGTTCTTTCTCAAAAGTTGGGCTTGAATGCTCTCCCCTACTTCCCAGCTTGCTGAAATCTTTTGAGTTCTGTTCACACTTGTTCACACTTAGTAGAGTGGTGTTTTCACCTGATAAAAGTAGCAGGGTTTAACAAGTAAGGTGCTTTCAACTCTATTCTTCCTACAGCCTAATTTACTACTCAGAATGCAGCTTTTTGAAGGTGAAATACATCAGCAGCACAACCCAAAATGCCTCACCCTTGTAAGGACCTGAATAATATATCACCAGGCACATGCTTTCTTCCTTTAGTTTCTTTCCTGAGCATCCTAATTAGCAATTAAAATTTGCGCCTGCCTTTGAGCCTGGCAATGCCCTCTATTGGAAACATTTTTCCATTTTTAAAATTCATTTGCATAATTGTTTTTGTTTTTCCCTTTGCCTCAATAAACCTCTGATTTAATGCAACACAATTCAACATTTATAAAGTGATATTATGTGCAAAGCACTGTACTATATGGGTCATAAAGACAGAAATAAACTGTCCCCACAGACCCTTTATTTTCTTGGGACACACAAGTTTTACACAGATAAGGACTTACAATAGTAAGACAAAATAATTATAGAAAGGCCTAAAGTGAGGAGGTTGAAGTTGTGCTTAGAAGTTATAAAAGGCCAAGCTGAGAAGGAAGAACATTTCAGATATAGGGAACCACTGACAAGGATGCAAGAGATGGCATATCATGAGAATGGCTAGCAAACCATTTGTGCTAGATTGGAAAGCATGTGCAAAAGTAGCAATATGAAATAATACCAGAAATATAAAGGGGGGCCACTCATTCACACCACCTCTTTGCCAATTCTTATTGTGACAGTAAAATCTAAGTCCTTTGCAAAATTGGGATTTCTAGCTGATCAAAGAATGCTTTCTCTGTATGGATTCTTTTGGGTAGTCTTAAGATTCAGGAAAGCATTCATTACTATCCAATTAGTGCATAAGATTTATCTAAAAATCTTCCCCAGCATAAAAGGACCATTATCCTATTCTATCCTAATAGCTCCACATTTTATTCTTCAAAGTCATAAAATAAACCTTCATCTTCCTCCTCTTCCCCTGAAGCCAAATTTTCCTCATTCTTCAACAGCTGCTGAGATTGTTCTTGCCATCTTTTCAATACTCAACTCTTACAATTGCTTAGTTATGTTCATTCATTAGGACAGTCCACCATAGATCAGAGAACTCCTTCACTAAGAACACATTTTCTACCAAGCAAGGATTTGTGAAAGAAAAATAGAACAGTCTTCTTAGCTTTCTATTAAAGACCATTTTGTGCCTTTTGACCTAACCCAGTTCCTATCCAAACTGACTTAGATCCACCCATTCCTCAACTCCCATACCTTGTGTTTAACGTAACAATGCTATTATTTTGTTGCCCAGAATAATTGAGTAACTCGTAGGCACTGTCTAGTAGTTAAAAATGAGAAATTCTGATGCCTCCAATGTTCAGAATTCCAAAGATCTCTTTTCCTCCTCATAGTAAAGATAGCAACTTTTATTCCCTTGAGCTACCATAATGTGACATGTTACATGGTTTACTTTGATTTTGGGATGAGAAGTTTCATAATTAACAGATGCACCAGTTCAAGAGAACAAGTAGAAATATTATCCTTAACAGAGCAATGAACTGCTTCTGAGAGTGCAGAGGTAGATAATGGAGGTAATGCATAGAGGTTTTGAGATGTGCAGAAGAGGGACAAGAGAGCCCCTGAAAGATAGCCTTCTATTTTCTCAAGAACATTTTGCTGAGAGAAAGTAGCAGGCAGCTTTGAAACATTGACAGAAAGGAGAAAAGCTTAGAACAACCATCAAGAGGGAATGTGATTGTCCATTAAGGAAGACTAAGATAATTTCCCTAGAGCGGAAAGGGATTGATGGTGCTAAAATAATAAGAATTTATTGTGAATCCCTCCAAGATCATTCAGCAGCTTTGATTATGAGCAGATGGAAGATGTCAGGAACCCTAGACTAGGGTTTGGTGTGATCTGAACTGTGCTAAGATAAAGACACAAAAAATATGAGGATAGAGGACAATGCATAGTACAAATTATACAAGCTACAATTTAAACAGAAAAATTTTCACGTAGAAGGTGAATTTATCTTCTCCCGACTCTTTGTAGAAGTGAGAGATGTGTGGAACACAACAAATGCCAGATTTCTTTGATATGATTAACATTTTTTTTCTAAACTCATTTTGCTCTTTTTTACTCTTTATTACAATAAATAGTTGGGGAAGAAGACAAACTGGGAAATGTAGATGATGCAAAAACTAAAGATAGCTTAAAAATCATGTTAAAAAAAGAAATATAATTCATTTTGATTGCTTAAAAATGTGATCACAGCTCACAAATTTCCCCCGAGAGATGTAAAAAGTACAAGATTACTTATAAGCATCATTTAATTCATAGCATTCTGCATCCACTTTAAAAAAATTCAATAAAGAAGTTCAAGGAGAAATTGTTTTTCAAAAAAATATTTTCAGTGTCTTAGATTATGACTAATGTGATTTAAGTATTCTAATTTTACCCATTTAAACTTCCCTATTAATGATTTTCTTAAAGACAGCTTTAAGTCAAGTTTAAACAGAATCATTTAAGCATTTACTTTAAATATTAAAAGTAGTCCAAAGCTGACTAAGCATTTTAGATAATAGGTCAAAGGAAAGGGGTTTTTTTGATTCCAAACTGAGAGCCCTCAAGATATCAGATCTATCAAGTTCTAAGTAAACAAGTTCCTACAAATATACATTCCAACTTTCTGAACAGACTTTTCATAAATTTGTAATCAAAAACCACAGAATGTTTTACCTAATGATAGATTACTTTCTAAGGGATGCCAAATCACTTGTGGATTTAATTTCAAACAATTTTTCTTCAGGCTAACCCCCACCCACAAAATAATAATCTGCCCTCTCTCTTTACCCTAACAAAACTATAAAAAGAGTATTCATAACAAAATGATTAAATACAAACAAAACTGTCCTGGGTAAAAAAAAAATTGGATTTGCATTTGCAGATTTCAAAATCACTATACTAGTAATAATAAGTATACTAGGGATCATTTAGTACAATTCCCTCACTTCATAAATGAGGAAACTGAGGCTCACAAAGGTTTGGTCACTTAGTCAAATTCATACAGCTCTAAATTAAAGAACTAAGATATAACTTATTTCAAATCTAATTTTTTTTCAACTAAAGAAAGATTTATTGACTGTATGGCAGATTACACAAAAGGCATAAATAAAATAATTAATTTAAAGACTTTTGGTTCCATAGTTTAATCACTTCAGCAAATTGAATCTGGATATGCTTTTCTTATATCAATCATTTCATAGATTCAAATGATACTAGACTGATTTATCTCTAATAGCAAAATATTATACAGTCCACATAATGGAGCTCTTTTTCCTTAAAGGGAAGGAATGAAGAAGGCAGAAAAGAAACATCTATTAAACACTTACTAGGTGTCAGACACTGTGATAAGCATTTTACAAACATTATTTCATTTGAAACTCAAAATAATACTGTGAAGTAGGTGCTTTTATTGTCCACATTTTGCAGTTGGGGAAATTGAGGCAGACAAAGGGTAAGTGACTTGAAAGAGAACTACTACAGCATAATGTGATGATCAAAATGAAATTTCCAAAATAGTACTTAAGGTATTACATTGTTGAAACTCAAATCCATTAAAACTAATTTTAAAAACAATTGCAATGCCTTAACTTAATAGGTAATAGAAAAAAAGTTACAGGGCAGCTAGGTGGCACAGTGATAAAGCACCAGCCCTGAAGTCAGGAGGACTTGAGTTCAAATCTGGTCTCAGACACTTAACACTTCCTAGCTATGTGACCCTGGGCAAGTCACTTAACCTCAATTGCCTCAGCAAAAATAAAGAAAGAAAGCAAGAAAAGAAAAAAAGTTACAAATCATCATGAAGAATTCTAAGAGGATGAGTTACTTTGGCAATAAGGGAAAAGTTCTATATATGTTTAATGATAGTAGAAACCCAAACTTCTCCTGACCAGAAAGAGAATATCTGGCACAAAGGAATGAAGCAAGAAAACAAATTCATCAGCTTTAAACAAATAACCATAGATTCAATATTAGGAAAACTATAACTTAATTGACTATATCAATTAATAATAAATTAATAATAAATAATAAAATGGAGTTTTCCTTAAAATGATAAGAAGCATATATCTAAAGAAATAATCATAGGTCCACTACAATTATGTCACTGTTTTGTTCAAATCACCTTCTAAGCTAAATCTTCAGATAATTATTCCAAATTTCCTATGGTACTTTTACTAAAAAAAACAAAAACAAAAACAAAAAAAAAGACGGGATTGCACTAAAGTTATCATTCCCCAACAACAGCAAAACCTAGAAAGACCACCAATTTAAATTAAATAAAACATTGTATATAAAATTGAATTATATGAAATTTTTAAAAATCATAGAAGAAGCTGGACTTAGACAATGAAAAAGAGGGTCTTCATTCTAAAATTTGCTTCCTCCTAAAACCAAGCATTCTTCTCAAAGAGAAAAGATGAACATCTAAAAATCAATGTGAATCTGAGCAATTTATGGAAAATAAGAATCAACTTTAGAACAACTTTTTGACTTGCACAGCCAAAAGCAACAAAGAACCTTTAGAAACAGAACATTTCATCAAATGAAATTATTCAAAACTGTAACTATTCAGTGTTTTAATAGGATAACCATAGAAAGTTAAAAACAGCTACAGTGTTGTTTTGGGGAACAATGACAGAATGGGTAGATGGAGAAAACAGAAGAGGAAAGTGACTAACAAGGTAATTGCAAACAATATAAAGAAATATATTTTAAAACCAATAGTGAAATAATGAAATAATGTGAAGGAGAATAATACCACAGTGGAATAATTAAATAATAAAAGGTATGGATGGGAAAGGGGTCATTGTTTTCAAAAAGTTTAATGGTATAAAATGTAATAATAAAAGCTAGAATTTATAAAGCATTTATTGTGTCAGGCACTGTGCTAAGCACTTTATCTGATTTGAAACTTACAATAATCCTGGCAGATGGATGCAATTATTATCCCTATTTCTAGATAAAGAAACTGAAGGTAAACAGGGGAAGTGATGTGCCCAGAGTCACACAGATAATAAGTTTCATAAGTTCAAATCTGAACTCAAGACTTCTTGACTTCAGACCTGGCTCTTTAGTCAAATAAGTAGGATTGTATGGAGTGGTATTTGTCTAGACTCTTGCTTTCATTGATAAAGGCAACTCCCAGGGATGAAAAAACTCTGTTCTAATAAATATCAGCAATAGCCTTTGCAGTGCATGTCTTAGAGAGTTGTTTGAATCATTCACTGAGAATTAAACAACTGATGCATGATCACACAAGTAGTTAGAAGCCAGATCTGAATATAGGACTTCCTAACTCCCAGCCTAGCTCATTCCTTCTCCACTCCCACAGAGTCTTAAATAATGGAAGAGGATTCATAAGATTTTACAATAGTGACCTGTCTTTTGAAGGGATTTATCTTCTGTATACACAGAAAAGGAGCTATCCAATAGATTATAAAAACATAAGAAAAACATGTGACCCATAGGAAACACTCCTCACATCAGTATAGGTACATAGATTTAAATTGATATGACAGATCAATATTGGCTCCATTTTGTAGCAAGCATGCTCTGGCTCACTCTCCAGAAGGCGGAGCTGGCTCTGATGCTGTAAGGCCCAGGGGCCTGTAGCCAGCAGGGACGCAAGTGACCATCTGGGGGCCGAATGGCTGAGCACAGGGTGTGGCATAACACTGCTGATATGGCAGGGCTGATGCAGCAGAACACCACAGAACGGAGGACCATAGAGTCTAAGTCACGTGATAGATGTTTTGCATATTGCACACGATCTGCAGGCGCTGCACACGCGGGCCGGCGCCCTATCAGAGCAGGCCAGCTCAGATCGGAGACCTTCGGGGTGGGACACAATTGGTTCGCTGTGGCATGGGTGGGGAAGGACTAGAAGGGTATAAAAGGAGGCTGCAGGAGGAAGAGGAGAGACTGCCGCCATAGAGACCGCCACCATTAGCTTAAGATAGGACAAGATGTAGTGGCAGAACTTAATAAAGTAAGATAAGCATATCCCCGTGTCCTGTGGTGAACTGTGAAGTTTCTTCCAGTGGAGGCTGGAAGCCAGAGACGTCCGAAGCCTGTAGAGGTAAGTATATCCTACCCTTAATTGTAATGCTGGTCGTTACAAGATGCCTCCTGCTTTTGATGAATTCTGAATGGATCGAAAGTATCTCTGCTCCATCAGCTGCATTCCCTTCCCTTATTGCCATTCTAGGTCTCTTAAAATTAATTAGCTTTGGAAAATGGCTATGGATGTGACTGAAGTGACAGAACATCTTCCTTCACACCTAAGTGACACAGATGAGGTCCTGGATATGCAGGTGGACATTAGTAGATAAAACTATTGAATACTATAAGTTAGGATTTCTTAGCCTTAAGTAGACTTTATTCAAGTAGACTTTGATTACAGTCCCACTCCAGATGGAAGTCTCTGGAAACCCCACTTTTACTATATCTAATCAGAAAGTGAAGTTATGGTATCACAAACAACTCCCCCTCCAAGTTATACTTCCCCTATAAAAAGACTTAAGTGTTCCTCACTAACTTGCTAACTCCTTTTTAGGGACACTCCTGCCTCATGGCATTTTTCTCCTTGTTATAGCTAACTACTTTTGGGGACTAGTCTGCTTGCTAAGCATCACAATAGCTAACACCTATTAGGACCTTAAGCTCCTTTTTTTTTTTTTGCTTTCTGCTGAGGGAATTGAGGTTAAGTGACTTGCCCAGGGACACACAGCTAGGGAATGTCAAGTGTCTGAGACCAGATTTGAACTCATGTCCTCCTGACTTCAGGGCTGGTGCTCTATCCACTGCACCACCTAGCTGCCCCCTTAAGCTCCTTTTAAGGTTAGCCCCAATGTCCCCCACTTGTCATGCTTTAATAGTGTCTTTCTCCTGGTTAATTGTGAGTTCCTCTAGGGAACTTGTCTTTGTCCTTATTAATTGCTAAAAATCCCTTTCTTTGTTAACTTGTCTTGGAATTTAGGCAACTTTTGATAAAATCTTTGTACTTTGATTTGAAAGATGTCTAAGCCCACAAATTCTTTTGAGATGACTTGCAACACTGATCCATAACTCCAAGATCACTAGATTAGGAATCAAAATATTTGCCTTCTAGTCTCCCATCTTCCAAGCACTTACTGTCATTTGGTAGGTTGCATAACTTCTCTGGCAATCATTTTTAAAATGAAAGGCCCAAGTTGGATGACCTCTAATTTGATTTCTTTTTTCAGATAAAGGTAAATCAGGTACAATATAACTTTATTTTTTCAATGGTTTTGTAATAGCTTGTTACTCTTCATTCTCTTTGTCCCAATCAAATTGCACTGCTCTATTTAAATTGGTAATAAAAAAAAGAAGCAAAATGGAATTTTATCCTAACTCAGAGAGCCAATTTCATGAAATGTTTGATCTTCATTTGATGATGGTGACTGAATTGAACCAAATTATTCAATATTAGCACAGTCAACATCTGGAATTTATTTGATGTTTTAAGATTTTCAAAGTACTTTATATACACTACTACATTTTGATCCTCAGAACAACACTATTAAGTACTACAAGTTATAAAATTAGGTAATATAATTATTAGGATCATCATGTTACAGATAAGGGAAATGAGAGGAGGAGAGGTTAGGCAACTCACATAAAATCAATTGAGAAGTAAAGGTGGCAGAGAGGATTCAAATCCTGACTTTCCTGACTCAGACCAAAGACCTTTCAACTACATCCCACTTCTTATAAATATTAAAGGCAGGAATTCCAAAATAATAGCAGAATGATGTGATTGTAACCAAGTCCATCTATCTTTCATCCCACCAAAATAGCAACAGATTATAATGGCAAATCAAAGGCAAGAACAAGAAAAAAATGATGTGAAAGGAAAGAGACTGTCACAGAGAAAACCTCAGAGGAAAACTAATAAAAACTTTTAAAAAGGTGGCCAATAACCAGCAGCTAATACTTTTGCCTTTATTTCAAATCATTGCCTGAATGGTTCTTGAATATGCATCAATATTCATCAAAGTTATTACCAATGTGCTTCTCACTGACATTTGCTTCTTTTACATATATCACACAGATCTCATGAACTTTGGATATTTTGGCTTTGGCAATCATGTGATTATACCCAAAGATTACTCTCATAGGTCTTTCTTTGACAACAGGACTTCACATTTTTTTAAACTTATAGAATTAAGTATACATTAAGCATAATAAGGAAATTGTAGCTCACAAGTAAGCATGCAGATTATTCTTCATAATAACAAGAACTACTTTTGATTAGGAATTCACCAATCAAATCACCCAAATCAAGGAATATCAAATCACCCAAAGCACAGTCTAACTAAGAAGATACATACACACACATATTACAGAGGAGAACAGAAGTATAATTGATGAAAAGACAAGTAGAATATCAAGGACAGCAACAAGGCCTGTTATTTGAAGTGAGAGTAATTACAGGAAGATATGATAGAATTGGGACCAGCTGTAAACTTCTAGATAATTAAACTGAAATTAGGAAATAGCTAATTTCATTACTTCATAACAATTTCCCAATTGCAGTTTAAATAAAAATGCAGTGGAAAATAGATGGTGTAAGTCTGTGGTTTTCTAAGATAATATGCTGCCTAGAGGATATTTATAAATGTTTTAGTACATTCCTTCTTCCCCTGCTCCTACCACCTTCCATTTCTATTTGAGTTTGACATGATAGTGATAGAATAAATATACTTTCCCAGGTCCTTGTTTACCTTGTTGTGGGAAGGGGAAGTGAGGATACATCTACCATTGAAGGCAGATATAAGTAGAACTGACAGCCAGATGAGGCAAGGAGCAAGATTTCAGTGACACGTTCTTGTGTCACATCCTCATGTCTTTGGGTCCCTTTCATTTTTACGTTCACTACTTCTGCATGTTGCATCGCCTCACATCTTCTCTCACTCTCTTAGTCTGAAGACTCTACTCCTTGAGGCAGAGAAGAAAAGCAATTATAGAGTAAGGAGGAATTACTCATCAGCTTCAGCTGTAGGACAATTAAGTTCTGAACCCATCTTTCCATGTTATCAAGCCTCTATCTTTCTATCTTATTAACAGAAATATCATGAAACAATTTGTCAAATGACTTGCTGAAATTCATATATGCAATTTCCTGGCATCCTGCTTACTAGAGTCCTAATGATCAAAAAAGAAAATTAATTTAATCTGCCCTGACCTTATAAGTCATTATTCCCTTTCCTAAGTTTTCATTATTCTATCTTTAATGATAACATTGCAGAATTTTCTTATGACCTAAAATCAAGTTGTTTGCTTGTTTTGAAAAAGCTACCATCTTTCATTTTCTGAAAAAAGGGGCAAAAATGAGGACAATATTTCTGATTCTACAGGGTTATGTCACTTTCAATAATTTTCAAAAATCATTGCCAATGAATCATTCAATAGATTTCCAATATGTATCTTCAGTTGCAGTTCAACTGGGCCCAGTGATTTTTAACCCACTGAGGGTTTCCTCATTAATGAAGTAGCTAACTAAAAATGAAGTAGTTCTGGAAAGTCAGAGAATGTTTGGAAAACTGTTGCCTGTCTTTGTCATAGAACATAATTGGAAATATTAATTATGACAAAATTATGGACAGTAAATTGTAACCATAAAGAAAAATTATGACTCCAAAAAGGGAGAAGACCTTTCCCATAATGTGCAATTTATCTACAATATTTATTCTCTGAACTTAAAAAAAATACTACATGGATATAACACACAATTATTGCTTGACCCTTGGTGATTTTCTTTAGCTAAATGCAAGTTCTTCCTATCATTGTGTAAGACCTTTTGTGTCTGCCTTTCTCTGAAAAAATGACTAAGAACCTACTTATGGTTAGATGAGAAACTAGGGAAAAATATGCTGGAGAACAGGGATAACTGAATATACATGATGATGGCATTTAATGATCATTGTAATCTCCTGGATAGAGCATAGTAATAAAATGTAAGCATCCTGAAAACAAAGATGGTTTTTGCTTTTTCTTTGCATCCTCCTTACCTAGTATAGTGCCTCATTCAGAGTAGATGCTTAGGAAATATTTAATAATTAACTGATTATCAAAGTTGAGTTGGGATTGAAATTTATGCCAACAATACCCACAACTGTCCAAATACTTACTAGAGAAGAAAGTTGTGTTTAAATTTTATATCCTAAGAAGTCCTAATGACACTACCTCCCAGAGTCTATGAATGTAGGAAGGGATGAAGCAAATAGTGGAGAAGATGCCATTTGTAATGATGTCATTCATTAAATAAAGGTATTAACAGTAAGTTTCTTAGGCATAATTTTGTTAATTTGTTATTCATCCATCACAAACGCCACATTTATCAAGAGTCTAAAGAAAGTTACTATATGATTATTTCAAAAGAATGCAAATAGTTTAAATTTCTTAAAGACCTAAATAATTTTTCTACTTGATTTGTTATTGTCAATCATTCATTAGTAAAAAGCTTAATTTCCCCCTTTATTTTCTATTTCTTTCACATAAGGTATGTGATTCAAGAATGAGAATATCCAAACACAAATATATTAGTTCAAGGAAAACTATTAACATCATTGATTGATAATTTTTAAGTCATATGATTATATCAATAGATGCAGAAAAAGTTTTTGATAAAGTTCAAAATTCATTTCTATTAAAATAAAACACTTGAAAATACTGGTATGTATGGATTTTATACCAATTTATACTTGTATAAATGGATTTTTCTATAAATTGATAAAAAGCATTTATCTAAAATTATCAGTAAGCACTATTTGTAATAGAGATAAATTAGAAACTTTCCCAGTAAGATCTGGTATGAAACAAAAATACCCACTGTTATCAATATTATTCAGTATTATATTGAAAATTCTATCAATAGCTATGAGAAGAAAAAAATCAAATCAGAATAGTGAATGAAGTAATAAAACTATCTTTTTGCTGATGATATTTTGATGTGCTTGAAAAATCCCAGACAACTCAAAAATTAGTTGAAACAATAATTTTAACAAAGTAGCAGGCATAAATTAAATCCATATAAGTCATCAGCACTCTTATATGACATAAGCAAAACTCAACAAAAAAAAAGATAGTAAAAGATACCCCATTTAAAATAACACTAGGCGGGGGCAGCTAGGTGGCGCAGTGGTTAGAGCACCAGCCCTGAAGTCAGGAAGACCTGAGTTCAAATCTGGTCTCAGACACTTCCTAGCTGTGTGACCCTGGGCAAGTCACTTAACCCCAATTGCCTCAGCAAAAAGCAAAAAAAAAAAAAAAATAACACTAGGCAGTATAAAATACCTGCTAAAATAAATCCAGGAATTATGTAAACGAAATTATAAGAAAAACTTTTCAAATAAATAAAGTCAAATGTAAATTCCTGGAGAACAATATTATTTGTTCATGGGTAAGCAGGGTCAATATAATAAAAATGACATTTACCTTAACTAATTATATATTCAACACCATCCCAATTAAATTACAAAAAAAAACCTTAACAAGAAAAAATAATAACAAAATTCATTTGGAAAAACAAAAAGTCAAGAATGTCAAAAGAAATAAAAAAAAATAAAGGAAGTTTTAAAGTAGCAGATCTTAAACTATATTATAAGGTAATAATTATCAAAACATCAAAAAATTATCAAAAAAGGTAGATCAATGGAATAGAGTAGACATAGAATTTATAGCAGCAAATAAACATAATAACATATTTGACAAATGTAAAGACTTAAGGTTTGAAGATAAGAATTCATTATTTCTTTAAAAAAATTTTGAAAAAATTGAAAAGTAGAATGACAGAACCTGGGCACGGACCAATATCTTACACCAACATCTTACATCTTAAGAGTTCCAAGAACTTTCTCTTGACTAAAAAAAACCATAGAACATATAAGTTAAGCAGCTATGTCTACAAGAGTTACACAGTAATGACTGTGTCATTTATATTGGTAAGATGCAATCAAATGGGACTTGAGCATGTTCAGTTTGGGGCCCTCATCAGTGAAAAGGTAGGGAAGAAGACACAAAACCTAAAAGGTAAGTTAGACTGAAGAGATGTTGTGAATCTCTTATCTCCAAGTTTTTTAGGCAGTCTCAATTCTACAGCAGTCTACTTTGATAATTTTTATTTTCAGAATAAATTTTTAAATGTCAGAACCTATGAATTTATTTATTTTTGGGGGGGGGCAATTGGGGTTAAGTGACTTGCCCAGGTCACACAGCTAGGAAGTGGTGTCTGAGGCCAAATTTGAACTCAGGTTGTTCTGACTTAAGGGCTGGTACTCTATCCACTGCACTACCTAGCTGCACAGAACCTATGTATTTTAAATGGCTATAGCTAAGAAAAAATATTTTTCTTTCTTTTTTGTTAATTTAAAATTTTTTTATTTTCAATTCCAAATTCTTTCCCTCCTTCCACTCATTATACATATGAAATTACACAAATATATTTCCCTATTAGCCAAGCTGCAACAACAAAAAGAAAATAATAAAAAATAAAATAAAGTGGAAAAAAATATGCCTCAGTCTGCCCTCAAAGTTCATTAGTTCCCTCTGCAGAGATGAATAGCATTTTTCATTATGAGTCCTTTAGGAAGGGATGAGCAGGGAAGGGAAGGATCAGAAAGGGCTTTGTGGAGAAAGAAGTCCTTGAATTGTATCTTGAAAAAAGGAAAGATGAGAATTGTGTTCCAGGGATAGGAGACTACCAGTGCAAAAATGAAGATGGGAAATAAAGTGTTACTGGAGAGAATGAGAGGATCATTTGACTAGACCAGAGAGTGTGGGAAGGAAAGTAATGTATTAATGAATCTAGAAAAATATTTTGGAGCTGAACTATATTAAAAGGCTCTAAAAACAAAAAAGTTTTCTGGAATTTACCAGGGAGTAGAATAACACAATCATATCTGTGCTTAAGAAAAAATCACTCTGACAACTATTTGGAAGATGAATTGAAAGCGGAGAGAGGATTAACAGAGGTCAATTAGGAAGACATTGCAACAATCTAGGTAATGAGACGCTGAACAAAAGTGAAAGTTGAATAAATAAAAAGAAACAGTTGGATATGAAAAAGGTTGTGATGGTAGAAATAGTAAGTTTTGGCAACTGATTGAATATGTACAGTATAAGAGAATAAGAAGTTAAAGGTAATTCCAAAGAATTATGTATTTGTATTTATGGCAGTTAGGTCTTAAAAACAACAACAAAAAAAAAAGAAACTCCTTTTCTTGCTTCAAGTGGCATTGTTAGCATATATGTTTAATTATTTGAATTTGTAGATTATGTGTATTATCAGGTTTGCCTGATTTGACAGATTATTGAACCACACCACCATTTGACTGAGGAAGACATGAATTCAAATTCAACTCTCATACGATAATATTTTTAATATTATTAATATTTGAGATAATATTTTAAAGCACTTTGTAAATCTTAAAGCACTGTATAAAATCTAATAAAATCTTTTTTTTTATCTTTTTTTTCAAGTAAGGGGCTTCCTATCTGTCCAACAATAATATAAATTTTTCTTTACCCTTTGAATAAATTAACTCCTAAAGAAAAATTAATTAGCCCAGATGGATTTACAAAAGAATTTCATGAATTTAATCAAAGAATAACTACTCTAATATTAGATAATTTGAGAAAAATGAAAGAAGGTATATCTCACTTGACATAGAAATAGTTTGGATATATAAACTAGTAAGAAATGAAAGAAAAGTTTATATCTATATCTCTATGTAAGTACAAAAGTATTGAATAAAATATTAGCAAAGAGACTGGCAACATATTTTGAAAGATTATGCACTATAATTACAAGAGATTTTTAAGAGGACAAAGCTGAAACAAAATGATCGTGTTTACACAAGATATAATGGTTTACATAGAGAACTCTTAGAGATTCAACTAAAAATAAATTAAAACAATAACCAGTTAAGTAGCAAGATATAAAATAAACCCACAAAAGTCATCAGTCTTTTCATTATCAATAAAATGTAGCAAGAAAAATAGAAAAAGAAATTCTATTGAATAACTACAGAGGGGAGAAAAGAATAAAGTAAAAAGTGCACAGCAGAGGACAAAAGAAAATCTACAAGAAAGTAAAGATTACAGCTCTGAACACAATATGTACTTATTATGTAGGCTTTCTTGAAATAGAAATTTATTGCTTTATATTTTTAATACTCCCATGTTCTGCTATGCACATAGCAATTTTTCTTTTATTATTTTGTATTTAAGTTTTAAATAAAGAAAAAAAAGAAAATAACTACAGAATGTATAAGAATTTTAATCTTCCTAATAAAATACATTCAGGAATTTTATAAATATAGTCCCAAAACACTTTATAGAAACCAAAAAAAGGACAAATAATTGGAGAAATATTAATTACACATGGATAGGTTGTACAATGTAATAAAAATACTAATTAATTAATTTATATGGTGCCATACTAATCAAAATATGATATTCAGTTTATAGAATTACACACAAAACAATTCATTAGGAGGAATAAAAAAGCCAAGGAATCTCAATGGAATTAAAAGTAGAAATGAAAGGGACCTAAAGTGATAGGGATATAAACACAAAAGAAAAGATCATCAGTGAAATATTCTAAAATATATTAAATCAACAAGGAAGTTCAGAAAGGGACAGAAGTTTTATTACTACATTAAAAAAATTATACTTTAATCAAAGTATATATTTTTGATGTTTATCAAATCAAAAATATAGAAGAAAATTTTACCACTATGTTATTTGAAGAATCAAAACAAAACAAACTAGCCCTTCTATGTAAGGGAATTAATCATCTCCCTTTCATCCAGGAAACCATTTACAATATAGCCATGACTATGCCTCCTGTAAGAATCATGTCCATTATCATCTCAAAAGTTCACAAGAGATCCATTCAATGCTAGCCTCCATTTACAGATACCTTGAGAAAAAATGCCTCCAAATGCTCACAACCGTTTAACCTCCAGCACAATATTCTTTTATATATACTTAATTCAGTCAAAATTCCCTTTCCATCTTTGTTTTCTCTAGTGCCTCAAACAGCACATTGGGGTGTGCAGTTTTCAAGTCCAAATGTTATGGTTCCTTTAGCACTGACAGAAAAAAAAATGTTTATTATAAAAATCTTGACACATCTTTTCCATTTTTCATATGTTTCTTGTCTTCCTTTCAGTTTCATCCTTCACCCACCAGATAATTTGGCTTAGTTGGATCTCTCACCAAATGTCTTATAAACTTTTCTACTTCACTGCTTCTTCTTATTTATGAGGTGCTATTGCTTATGTTTACACCAACCTTCTCCATAATATTTTATCACTTTAGAGTTCCTTCTTCTGCTATATCTCTGCATTTGGCAAGTAGACTAGATGCTTGCTGAATAGTCTTTTTTAGGCTAGCTGATCACATTATGACTCACATTTGCATAAATTATAATATTGAGATCAGCGTAGATATATGATTTTTTATCCTCCATCAGATAATGTCATTCTCCAGATGTAACGCTATCTTCCATTTATAATTATTATAGGATGGAACTAATTTAGCCTGTTCCCCTAGTTGTTTAAATCCAATGCTGGAATGAAATGAAATACACCTAGGTCATTCAATAACTAACAAAAGCAAGTTTACTTGGTCAAAGCACAGAAAGGATACTCAATAAGGATATAAGAGGCAATTCTGACAGACAGCTCTGTTCACTTTAAAACAGAAAGCTGTATGATCAACAGGACAGCATGTGGTACCTTACAAGACTCTGGAATATTCACCAAGACTGAAGGAAAGGAGGGAGAGAAAAAATTTAGAAATCAAAATCTTATTAAAATAAATATTGAAAACTTAAAAAAAAAAAAAGATGTACTGGTATGGACTACCACTGAAAATTTTCGATGTAAAAGGTTGTAAAGGGGCCCGTCTTTCCTAAACATACCCCAGCAAATATATAAAGAGCATATCAAACAAAAAAATCCAAGAAACAAAGAAGAAATAGAAGTAAGCTCCTTTATTTTTTAAATATAAGAATATGTCAGATATCAACTATCCAAAGCAAATGACTTAGAAATCAAGTCAAACAGAGATTATTTAAGAATCATCAGATACCTTGAAAACCCTAATCATAGGTTATATGATTATATATATCCAAAAAGTATGGATATTACATTCTAAGAAGCCTCCTCAAATCCATCAGAATCAGACGGCAAAATGAAAATAGAAAGAATCCACTGATCCCTTTCTAAAATAAAACCCAATTTAAAAATACACAAAAATACACATAATCCAAATCCAAAACTTCCAATTCAAAGAAAAAAAAATGCAAGCAGACAAAACAGACAGATATACAAGCATGATATTGCTGTTTTATCTAAAAGTCTTTGGCATCTTTTTTTGGGTCTTGCTCTTGAATTAAAATTTTCAGCTTCTTTTGATCACTCTCTGCTATGTAAATCTTTTTTTTTAATTTGCTTTATTTTGTTTTATATTCTTTTTCTGTCTTCCTTTTTTTCTTATTCTATTTTTTTGTTTGCATAACATATGTATGGGTAGTTCTTCAACACTGACCCTTACAAAGCTTTCCATTACAAATTTTCCCCCCTAATCCCCTCCCCTCCCCTAGATGGCAGGAAGTCCACTACATGTTAATTATGTTAAAATACTTGACAAGTCACATAGATGTATACATATTTCCATAATTATCTTGCTGTGCAAGAACAGCCATATCTATATGAACAAAAAAATAACTGAAGAAGGAAACACAATGCAAAGCAAACATTGATAGAGAGCATGAAAATGTTATGTTGTGGTCCATATCTCATGTCCCTCTCTCTGGATGTATATGGCTTTCTTCACTGAACAATTGGAACTGGTTTGAAACATTTCATTGTTGAAGAGAGCCATGTCCATCAGAATTGATCGTCATATAGTATTGTTGTTGCCGTGTATAATGATCTCCTGGTTCTGCTCGTTTCACTCAGCATCAGTTTATGCAAGTCTCTCCAGGCCGCTCTGAAATTGTCCTGCTGGTCGTTTCTTACAGAACAATAATATTCCATAACATTCATATTATGTAAATCTTTTCATTAAAATAACTCTATTAAAATGTACATTGACTTACTTTAGAAAATGTTAAGTTCTTCATAAACTCTCTCTGTCCCCTCATTCTTTGGAGGTGATGTTATAATATAAATTGCAATTATTCTTTATTATTATCTTTTTGTGATGAGCCAGCAATTTGAAATGATCAAAGTCCCATTACAAAAGGTATCTTGTTGTCTTATGTTGCACAAGAAGAAAATAATAAAATAATAATAATAATAAAGGTTGTTTAGAAGAGGGGAGCAAGCCAGAAAGGTGTGGCTTCTTGTCCAGGATCTCAAGGATACCTAGATACAATCACATGTACACAGTTGATCAATCTTGCTACCAGGACAACTTGGAAATGAAGGCAACTGAATGGATAATAGTAAATGTAAATACTGAGTAAAATTTGGGCAGAAGCCAAAACACAAGCCTAACTGGACCCGAAACAAGATCTGGATGTGGAAACCCCAAACAAGAATTTTGGGGTGGATCCAGGACTTGGGGAAACCCAAAATTCCTTATAGCTATTTCTGCCATTCCTAGGCAATTACTCAAGTTAGGGCAACATTCTGGGGCTAAACAATAAAGTTAGATTTAAACAGTACAATGATTAATAACTTTTCCAAACAACAAGATAAATGATAAATAGTAAAAAGTCAGACAAGCACTCTAAATTTGAATTACAAATTTGGGTGTGTATTTATAATATGCAAATTACTAGAGGATTGAATCAAAAGGGGGTATGACATAAAGAAACTATAGAGCTCTCAAAAAATAAACTACCCTTTCAATACATGGTGATTCCCCTTTACTCCAGATCTGCAAACAAAAACTGCATGTCTGTTAACTAAGTCTGCAGTTGATGCTTTCGAAATATCCTTCTAATTCTCAAGATTCTGTTATTCTAAACTTTTACATGCTTATATCTCCCTTTTTGACAGTCCCTGGTGGATAGAACCAGAAATGCATTATAGAAAATGACACAAAATCAAAAATGCACCACCAACTCTATAGGAAGACATCTTTTCACTATTAATGACAATCCATCTAAAGTGCCATAGGTAATCAATTTAACCCACAACAATGGAATGATTACAAACAGAACCACTTCAAAACTTATATCCAGATAATATTTAATCAAAATTGGGACTGTAATATATTCTATTGAAGTCAAAATATGAAATATATAAAAATTTAGAAAGCATGATAATATTGGTCAAATTATGGTCCCATTGGAAACCAGGTTTAATGAGTGATATCTCACTTTTCTCTAAGAAGAGAAATATTTAACACAAATACTTGCTGATACAGACATATTCCAAATCCATACAATTTTTCACCATAATTAACTTGGGGGCTGAAACATCATCCATTGTTAGCCAGCTGTAAAAAGTTAAGTTAACTGAAACTTTATAATCCAAAAACCAATTTCAGAGAAACAACGAATTCCCAATGCAAATGCCTCTTCCAACTTTTTGACTTTAGTTCACTATTATGCAAAACTTTTTCCTCTGTTCAATTATCAGCAGTTAACTATTTATAAAGGAAGTGAGATAAAAGATTACATCTTCATAGTTTTCCGACTAAAAGCATTCTCCAAACTAAATTAACCCAATCTATATTGGTTCCCTAATTCAATGCATTTATGTGAATATTTTTGTGAAAGACTAACATTAATGACATTTTAACTTACAGATGGAAAGCTGTGCCCTACAATACTATAGCTCCTTCCTGTGATAAAAAAAATATATATATATATATACATATATATAAACAGCATTATTTCATGATAGTAATAAGTATAATTATAATAAAAAATAAAGGATTATTCAGAGGGCATCTCTCATGCTCTATAGCATGTCTATTTTTTTTTAATGAAAATGAGTTTACTTATTTCGTGCACCTAACATTCATCTATTCACTTAAAAAATTTTGTGGTAATCTCTCCTACTTTGTTTTTGTTTTTGTTTTTTTTTTCACTTAATAAAAATCTCCCACCTCCTTTCATCATAACTGGGAAAAGGAAAACAATTTGCAACAAAAATGTATAGTCAAGCAAAACAAATTCTTGCTTGACCACCTCAAGAAAACACATCTAAATCTGCATCTTGAGTCTTCAGGATCAATTCTTAAGTTTTCACAGTTATTTGTCTTTACGATGGTATTGCTGCACAAATTGTTCTGAGTCTGCTCACTGCACTGTATCATTTCATTTAAGTCTTCTTTGGTTTATCTGAAACTATCCCCTTCATCATTTATTGCAATAATACCATCTTATTGTATTCCTATAACATAATTTATTCAGCCATTCTCAATAGATGGGCATTTCATTAGTTTCTAATTGCTCACAATCAAAAAAAAAAGTCTACTATGAATATTTTTTTGTATATATGAATCCTTTCCTTGTTTCTTTGATCTGTATGGGGTAAAAGGTGATATGTCTTTTTTTAAGAATTCTCAAGAAAAAGATAATGCATAAGCTTTTACTTAGCACTACCTATGGTGTCTCTACTGGCAAAAGTCAAGAAGGTGAAAGCCTTAATACAGGGCACAGCATCCAGCAAATAACCTTGTGTATCTAGGAAACTTAGCCAATTGACCAGTATATAGCCTTTTTTTTTGCACTGGCCTAGTGCTCTGGTCCTGGAAATTGAGTCCAATACTCAGCAGTAAATCAAAACATTATCAAACTACACTACTTATGTAATGACACTCTATAACTCCTCCTCACTTTGAATGATTTCTCTAATTATTATGGGGCTTTTTGGGGAACTTTTCCAGGATCCTGATCCATTAAATCATCTGGTGGCTGAGCCAGAGAGCTCCAAATGAAAGTTCATATAATTATTAAACCACCTATATAATGGAACCTTGGTCTCTTTCTTCACTATCAGTTTTGCCTCTTAGTTTAGCAAAGGCTCAGAACTTTCCTGTTTGGAGAATTCTAGATCCAATACAGTAGTGTTATATAATGAAAAGAATGACAATGATCAATTCTGACAAACGTGGCTCATCAATGATGAGGTGATTCAGACCAGTTCCAATGATCTTGTGATGAAGAAAACCATCTGCACCCAGAGAAAGGACTGTGGGGACTGAATGTGGATCACAACATAGTGTTTGCACTCTTTTTGTTGTTGTTTGCTTGCATTTTATTTTCTTTCTCGTTTTTCCCTTTTGGATCTGATTTTTCTTGTGCAGCATGACATTTGTACAAATATGTATAGAGAAATTGTGTAAATGTTTAATATATACTGGATCACTTGCTGACTTGGGCAGGAGGAAGGGAGGGAAAAAATTTAGAACACAGGGTTTTGTAAAGGTGAATGTCAAAAATTATTCATGTATATATTTTGAAAATAAAGTTATAATTAAAGAAGGAAGAAAAGCATGAAACAGGACTTATGGAACTATAGGTCACTGTTGCATTGTTGATCGATAACTGAATTAGACCAACTATTTTAGAAATCACCTCAGAATTATGTGAGTAAAATGACTAAAATGTCCCTACCCTCTGAAAGATTTTACTTCTTACTCCAAGTTTCCTTATACACCAAAATATTTATAACAACACTTTTTATGATAGCAAAAAAATTGAAAACAAAGTAGATACCCACCAATTGGACAATGGGTAAAAAAATTGTGATAAATGCAAACTGTGCATACCCTTTGACCCAGCAGTGTTTCTATTGGGCTCATATCCCAAAGAGATCTTAAAGGAAGGAAAGAGACCCACATGGGCAAAAATGTTTCTGGCAGCCCTTTTTGTAGTGCCTAGAAACTGGAAACTAAATAGATGCCCTTCAATTGTAGAGTGGCTGAATAAATTATGGCATATGAATATTATGGAATATTATTGTTCTGTAAGAAACGACCAGCAGGACGATTTCAGAGAGGCCTGGAGAGACTTGAATGAACTGATGCTGAGTGAAACGAGCAGAACCAGGAGATCATTATACACGGCAGCAACAATACTACATGACAATCAATTCTGATGGACATGGCTCTCTGCAACAATGAAATGTTTCAAACCACTTCCAATTGTTCACTGAAGAAAGCCATATACACCCAGAGAGAGGGATGTGAAATGTGGACCACAACATAACATTTTCATGCTCTCTATTGATGTTTGCTTGCATTGTTTCCTTTCTCTGATTTTTTTGTTGTTCATTTAGATACAATTGTTCTTGCACAGCAAGATAAGTATGGAAATATGTATACATATATTCACCTTGTCAAGTATTTTAACATAATTAACATGTAGTGGATTTCCTGCCATCTAGGGGGGGACTAAGGGGGAAAATTTATAAGTGTCAATGTTGAAGAACTACCCATACATATGTTTTGCAAATAAAAAACTTTAATAAAGAAAAAAATTGTGATAAATGAATGAAATAAAATACTAATTATGCTGCAAGAAATTACAAATATAGAGAGAAAAGCAGATGTTCAGAATGAAATAAGGAGAGCCAAGAAAACAACATATACAATGACTACAAAAAATATAAATGGAAAGATCAAGTTCAAAATAAAATCAAATGCAAATATTAACAAATTATAAAGAATATTAGTCTATCAAAGAAATGTGAAAATAATTCCCACTATAGCAATTTGCAGAAGTAGGACATCTATAAGCATGATACATAGGACATATTTTCAGACTTTTTCAATATATTGATCAATTTTGCTGAGATTCTTTTCTATTTTGTCTTCAAAAATATTTATGAGATGGTTCTGTGAGAGGGACTGAAGGATGTTAAGGAAAACTATGGTATAAAAATAAATGACAATCAATAAAAACTGTTTTAAGAGGCATTCAAAAAAATCTGAAGATAAAATATTCTTATCAATTTTCTAACTAAAAATTTTTAAATTTAAAACAATTTTAAAAGATAAGATTTTTTCTATGAAAAATAAAAAGGAACTTTTAAAAATGTCAAATATGATTTTCTTTGTGATACCAAAGGAGAACATAATGTAATTTTAACATTCTGGCTTCTTAGCTATTTCAACAATCTCTTACACTTAAAATTTACTTTTCAGTGTTGAAAAATGTTTATTCTAATGCAAATGTTTAACAATAGAAATTTTTACAATATTGGGAAGGAGAAACAAATTATTCTTCTCAGCATTATTTTTCTTTGAGGTAACCAGGTGGCTGAGTGGACAGAGTACTGGGTTTAGAATCAGAAAGATTAGCCTCAGACACATACGGGCTGTAAATCACTTAAACTAAACTTAAAGCCTTAATCCACTGGAAAAGGATATGACAAATCACTCTAGAATCTTTGTCAAGAAAATCCCTTGAACAGTACTGTTGTGCTATGGTTTAGAGGGACACAGAACTAGACATGACTAAACAATTTTTCTTTAGTCAATTTTAGTCACTTTTAGTTATACTTTAAAATTTAATGGACATTCAAAATTACCATAAATTTCAAATTTATTCAGTTTTAAGACTAAATTTTAAAATCCCTTCTTGCTTATCTGTCTTTTGCTCCTTTTTGCATCTCTAGTGTTTAACATGATGCCTGACACATAGTCAGTGCTTAATAAATGTTTATTGATTTATTAATAATTGGTTATAACATTTCTTGATTTGGGGCATTTATTGAAGAATTATGTTTCAAGTTCTAGCGTATTAATAAAGTGAGTTGAACTCACCAAGTTCCTACTTTCTAAGCTGATTAAAACACTTAGCTGTCAAAGTGATTTTTCAAATACAGTTCTGTCACTCTTCTACTCAATAAACTAAAACAGCTTTCTATTACCTCCAGGATCGAATACAAAAATTTTCTGTTTAGTGTTCAAAGCCCCTAATGACTTGGTCAGGACCCCCTAATCCTTGTAGTTTTTCACCTTACACCATATCATGTACTTCTCAGTCCAGTGATAATGACCTTGCTGTTCCATAAAAAAAGACACTTTTCTGTGAATGTTGTTAAATCCCCCCACTCCTCTTCCCCTTGTAGCCTCTGGAACTACAGAAAGTAAAAGCAGAGAACCCTGGATTTATCAGAGAACTTTCATGAGTCAGTTAAAACTCCAAGAACAGATCTCTGTGAATATGTTGTTCATCCAATGGAGCACCCCCCCCCCTTTTGCCTTTGTAAGAAGCTACCTAGCCTCTCCCCAGAGAATTGCTGAATTTCCATTGAAAAATCAGGTCCTGAATATTCTGTCATAGGGGATCACTGGTGAGTTTATCCTTGAGGATTTTGAAAATAGCTCAGGAAGGTAGTCAGGATTTTGCCAATGAGGTTTGCCAATATTAACGTTCTTCCCATCACTTCTTTCGCATGTCAGATTAGAATCACTCCCTCAAGTAGCAAAAGCAAGAGACATGTCAATATGCCAAAATGTGGATTAGGCTTCCTAACATACCCTTGCTCTCTTACACTGAGAGGAATCAACACTGATCTCTACTGAATTCCCTAGAGCAGCACCAAGATGTTCACACCCCCAAAGGAAATGGACAGCTACACATAATTTTTATTGTGCTGATGATACCAAAGGAAAAATGGAAACAATCCATTTCCCTGATCCATTAGATCAAGTGCATTGTAAATATAGTAGCTCTGAGGATGAGAACATGGTTTTGTATCCCATCATGTGTGGACAGCGGGGTGGGAAATGGACAGACTGAGTGTTTGTTGCTAATGTATTTCCCAAATTTTATTCTGTTGCTATTTTATTAAAATTTTCAGCATTCCAATGTAATGGCATATAATTAATATAATTGGTTTGAGGAAATTTTCAGACAGTAAGAAAAGAAAGTTCAGAACATTATTTTTTTTTATTTTTTATTTTATTTTTTTTCTTTTTATTTGCAAAACATATGTATGGGTAATTCTTCAACATTAACCCTTACAAAGCTTTCTGTTACAAATTTTTCCTCCCTACTCCTCACCCCTCCGCTAGATGGCAGGATATCTACTACATGTTAATTATGTTAAAATATTTGACAAATCGAATATATGTATACATATTTCCACACTTATTGTTGTGCAAGAAAAATCGTATCTACAAGAAAGAAAAATCAGATGAAGGAAACACAATGCAAGCAAACATCAATCGAGAGTATGAAAATGTTATGTTGTGGTCCACATTTCACATCCCTCTCTCTGGGTGTATATGGCTTTCTTCACTGAACAATTGGAACTGGTTTGAAATATTTCATTGTTGAAGAGAGCCATGTCCATCAGAACTGATCGTCAAATAGATTTATTGTTGCCATGTACAATGATCTCCTGGTTCTGCTGATTTCACTCAGCATCAGTTCATGCAAGTCTCTCCAGGCCTCTCTGAAATCGTCCTGCTGGTCGTTTCTCACAGAACAATAATATTCCATAACATTCATATACCATAATTTATTCAGCCACTCTCCAATTGATGGGCATCCATTCAGTTTCCAGTTTCTAGCCACTACAAAAAGGGCTGCCATTCTTGCACATGTGGGGCCCTTTCCTTCCTTTATGATCTCTTTGATATAGGCCCAGTAGAAACACTGCTGGGTCAAAGGGTATGCACAATTTGAAAACTTTTTGAGCATAGCTCCAAATTGCTCTCCAGAATGGCTGGATCCATTCACAGCTCCACCAACAATGCATCAGTGTCCCAGCCTTCCCACAACCCCTCCAACATTCATCATTAACTTTTCCTGTCATTTTAGCCAATCTGACAGGTGTGTAGTGGTACCTCAGGGTTGTCTTGATTTGCATTTCTCTGATAAATAGTGATTTGGAGCACCTTTTCATATGACCACAAATAGTTTTAATTTCATCCTCTGAAAATTGTCTGTTCATATACTTTGACCATTTATCGATTGGAGAATGGCTTGAATTCTTATAAATATGAGACAATTCTCTATATATTTTAGAGATGAGACCTTTATCAGAACCCTTAAATGTAAAGATGATTTCCCAATTTATTGCTTCACTCCTAATCTTGACTGCATTGGTTTTGTTTGTACAAACCCTTTTTAACTTAATATAGTCAAAGTTATCTATCTGGTGTTCATTTAAGAGTTCCAGTTCTTCTTTGGACATAAATTTATTCCATCTCCATAGGTCTGAGAGGTGAACTATATTACGTTCCTCTAATTTGCTTATAATATCACTCTTTATATCTAGATCATGAACCCATTTAGATCTTATCTTGGTATGTGGTGTTAGATGTGGGTCAAGCCCTAATTTCTTCCACACTAGTTTTCAATTTTCCCAGCAGTTTTTGTCAAATAGTGAGTACTTATCCCAGAAGCTGGGGTCTTTGGGTTTATCAAACACTAAATTGCTATAGTTATTGCCTAGTTTGTCCTGTGATTCTATCCCATGCCACTGATGGACTGCTCTATTTCTTAGCCAGTACCAAATGGTTTTGATTACTGCTGCTTTATAATACAGTTTTAGATCTGGTACAGCAAGGCCACCATCATCAGCTTTTTTTTTTTTTTTTTCCCCATTAATTCTCTTGAGACTCTTGACCTTTTGTTCTTCCAAATGAATTTTGCTATTTTTTCTAGATCTGTAAGATAATTTCTTGGGAGTTTGATGGATATGGCACTAAATAAGTAAATTAGTTTGGGTAGTATTGTCATTTTTATTATATTCGCTTGGCCTACCCATGAGGATTTTGTTTTTCCAATTAACTAGGTCTGATTTTATTTGTGTGGAAAGTGTTTTGTAGTTTAGTTCTTATGGTTTCTGACTTTTCCTTGGCAGATAGATTCCCAAATATTTTATCCTATCATCCATTATTTGGAATGGAATTTCTTTTTGTATCTCTTGCTGCTGAACTTTCTGGTAATATATAAAAATGGTGATGATTTATGTGGATTTATTTTGTATCCTGCAACTTTGCTAAAGTTATGAATTGTTTCTAGTAGTTTTTTAGTTGAGTCTCTAGGGTTCTCTAAGTATACCATCATGTCATCTGCAAAGAGTGATAATTTGGTTTCCTCATTACCTACTCTAATTCCTTTAATCTTTTCTTTTTCTTCTCTTACTGCCAAAGCTAACATTTCTAAGACAATATTAAATAATAATTAATGGTGACAGTGGGCAGCCTTGCTTCACTCATGATCTTATTGGGAATGGTTCTAGTTTTGACTCCATTACATATGATGCTTGCTGATGGTTTTTAGATACTACTAATCATTTTAAGGAAAACCCATTTATTCCTATACTCTCCAGTGTTTTTAATAGGAATGGGCGTTGGATTTTGTCAAAGGCTTTTTCTGCATCTATTAAGATAATCATATGGTTTTTGTTAATTTGGTTATTAATATTATTGATTATGCTAATAATTTTCCTAAAATTGAACCAGCCCTGCATTCCTGGTATAAATCCTACTTGGTCATGGTGTATTATCCTGGGGATAACTTTCTATAATCTCATTGCTAAAATCTTATTTAAAATTTTTGCATCAATATTCATTAGGGAAATGGGTCTATAGTTTTCTTTCTCAGTTTTCACCCTACCTGGTTTAGCTATCAGCACCATATTGGTCTCATAGAAGGATTCTGGCAGTATACCTTCTGTCCCTATTTTCTCAAATAGTTTGTGTAGTATTGGAATTAAATATTTTCTTGATATTATGATAAACCCATCCCATATTCTTTACTATTCCGACTATAGTGTTTTAGACTCCCCTTTTCTTTAGAAGAGTGGCAATCAAATCATTTATAATCATGATTGTGGGACATAGGAAATATTATAGTCCTATAGACAGTCCTATAGAGAGGAAAATGGATCTTTAATAAAAGACTTTTCATGGTGAAAAGACTAGAGAGAACTATGTAGAAACTTTGAAGTGAAAACAAGCACATAGAAAAACAAACAGGTAAAGACGAACCGTCACAGGGACTAAAAAAGAATAAAGTTTTTACATTCTAATATGTACAACTGATATGCAATCTCCTTGGAAAACCATCAATATCTGAGATCTCAGGAAAATTTTAAGACACTGTCTAGGAGTAGTTCTATTACATTTTGATGGTCTTGGGGGCAGCTAGGTGGCACAGTGGTTAGAGCACCAGCCCTGAAGTCAGTAGGACCTGAGTTCAAATCTGGTCTCAGACACTTCCTAGCTGTGTGACCTTGGGCAAGTCACTTAACCCCAATTGCCTCAGCAAAAAGCAAAAAAATAAAAAAATAAAAAAATAAAAATTTTGATGGTCTTAAAAGAAGAATGGAAAGGAAGAATACACTGGGATAGGGATAGGGGGAGAATGGGGAAAATATTATAGTCAAGATGTGTAAGGAAAAGCATATATATAAACAAGAAGGGGTGGAGGAGAAAAGAATCTCATTCTCATGTTAACTGGTCAAAGGAAAGAATCTTTCACATACACACAGAGCTCAGTAAAAAAAAAAAAAAAAAAAAAACACATTTTACTGAACAGGGAAACAGGAAAGAAAGGAGAGATGGGAAGAGAAATAAGATGTAGGATAGACTAAAGAAGAAATTGATCCTAAACAAAATGTATAAAAATATAGAAACTCTTTTCGTGGTGGCAAAGAATTGCAAAATGAAAGTGCTCATCAAATGGGAATGGTTGATAAAGCTAAGACATATAAATACAATGGAATACTATTGTGCTGTAAGAAATGATGAAGATAGTGTCAGAAAAACCTGGGAAAACTTGTATGCACTAGTAAAGAACGAAGTGAGCAGAATCAGGACAATTACACAATGATACAATAGCATTATTATACACCTAACTTTGAAAGACTTGAGATTTCTGATTAGCACAATTACCACTTTTAAAAGACATGAAACATGACACCCACTTCCTGATAGACTTGAGTGCAGATTGACATTTTTCAGACATGACCAAAGGAGAAGTTTGTTTTGTTTAAATATGTTATTTCTTATTTACTCTCTTTTTTCCCCTCAATGAGGTTTCAAAGAAGGCAGGAGGAAGAAAAGAATTTTCATTAACTGAAAAAATTAAACTTAATTTAAAAAAAATTTTAAAGGACATTAAGTAAAATAATTTTAAAGAAAAAAAAACAACAGAAAAGACCAAAAAAAATTTTTTTAAATCAGTTCAATTAGCTGGGAACAAGACTTTCACCCAAGTTTTTTTCCACTCACAAAGACGTCGATAGGGCAGCTAGGTGGCGCAGTGGGTAGAGCACCAGCCCTGAAGTCAGGAGGACCTGAGTTCAAATCTGGTCTCAGACACTTAACATTCCTTAGCTGTGTGACCCTGGGCAAGTCACTTAACCCTAATTGCCTCAGCAAAAAGCAAAACAAAAACAAAAAAAACAAACAAAAAAAGATGTCGATATAGAAAAGATAGTAGTGAAAGGAGGGAATAGAGTTGGAGTGTTGAAGGTTGGGAATGGATATCACTATGAAACAGATTCTATAACTGACTTTCAATTACATGAATGCAATTCATCTTCCCACCCTTAATAGTTGATCACAAACCATATCTGGTGCTCATCACCTCTAGCTTGGAATACTACAATAATCTTCTAACCCTTCACCATGCCAATTTTGTCTCTCTCTTCTAAACCATTTTCTACTCTTGATGCCAGTGATTTTCCTAAGTCAGTTCTGACTGTCACCATCCCTACTTCCCTCCCCCCAATAAACTTATTTCTTCCTATAATTTACAGGATTAAATATAAGCTATTCAGCATTTAAAGCTCATTATAATCAGGCCCCTTCATACCTTTTCTAAGTGGTAAAGTTAAATTGATCATTGTACACAGACTCAAGACCTGAGTTAAAATGCAGCCTCAGACATTTACCAACTATATGAGTCTGGGGAAGTTACTTAACCTCTTTGCTCAACTGCAAAATGGGAATAATAACAATAATATGTATCTGCCAGGGTTGTTGTGAGGACCAAATAATATTTATAAAGTACTTAACAGTGCCTGTCTATATAGTAGATGATATATAAATCCTTATTATTTTCAATTTTTTTTTTTTTTTTGCTGAGGCAGTTGGGGTTAAGTGACTTGCTCAGGGTCACACAGCTAGGAAGTGTCTGAGACCAGATTTGAACTAAGATCCTCCTGACTTCAGGGCTGGTGCTCTATCCACTGCACCACCTAGCTGCCCCCAGACATTTATATTCTAAAGAGAACATTCTTTTCATTATTTTGTGACATTAAAGATACCAAAACCAACTTTAGATCTTAAAAATATTCCAAGCTTTATTGAAGAACAACCAAAATTGTTTGGTTTAAAAATGTCATCCATTTGATTTCCTTTTTCCTGGCATAACTATATTTGATTATTTATAGCAAACTGTTTTATAAAAACCAAATATTCTTATGCAAAAAAACCTTATTTTACATTAATGATTATATTCAATAGATTAACTATATAGAAGAATAATTGCACAACTGATAGAAAAAGTCTGGAGTCACATAGTTCTGACATTTTAATAAAATCCCTTCGTATTTTCTTTAAAAATTATATGCATTTCCATTTATCTAAAATTACAGTGGGTTTACAGGGCTCTTACTGAGTCTTTTGGAAAGAAACATTAGTATAGAATCTCCAGAGCAAAAGTTAGGATTTTTCTCTGTTGGAAATCAACACAATCCTTAAAGGTCTGCAGATGCACAATTCCAAAGAAATCTTATGATGTTGTTTATTCAGCCTATCAGCATAGCTGCTTGAGTTTCTCCTCAATTTCCAAACCAATACTCCAGCTCTAAGATGGAACACTTAATAAGAAAACAGACAAGACAGTATAGGAGTTTAAATTCAAGAGGTATTTTTTATCTTCTGTCTTTTGTACCAGATTTCCTCTTGCCAGACAATAAATGTTTTGGTTTCATATCAAACACATGTCTATCAGCTTCTCCTTTTCTCCCCAAGCGATTCATCTTCTTCTGAGCCTTCTTCATAATGGTTTTAGCTTTCTTCACCATCTATTAAGAAAATAAAAATGTAACTTAGCCTTTGCTATACAGGAAAATTTTCAGAATAAAATCAAACATCAGTCAGAACCCATCAAAAACAGAAGTTTCTACAAAGAGCATTTGCAATTATATAAAATCACACAGAGCAGCCTTCTCTCTTTCCAAAAGAGAAAACTCTTCCTATATTGATGCATCCTTTTTTAATTCCACTTTTAAAATCAATAAGCACCTGCTCTGTGCAAGAAATTGGAGAAACAAAAATTATTAAGTAAGTCTCTACTTTCAAAACATTTACATTCTATTGGGGAAGGTGAGATGGGAAGACAGACAAGAATTATTCAGTTAAGTATACCACAAAGCTGAGAATAACAATAAAGGTTCAGACAAAATGATATATGGAAATTTGACAAGTTTGAACCTGGAAGGAAAAGAAGTAAGAACTGAAAAGCAAAACATTCCATAAGGGTTGGTCTGTGCAAATGCCAGAGATATGGGACAGTGTGTTGATTTCAGAAAAAGGCATGAACATTCATTTAGACCGAAGGGGTAATTACACCTAAGTCTTACCTAAGAATCAAATAACAAATCAGCATGCTAGAGTTCCTGTTGTTGGTGGAATTAACTCCTTACATTACTAATAACAATCATTTCTGAAATCTGAGAATTTGTTTTAAGTCTGCTTTCTCCTACTGCCATGCCAAATTTTTCTTTTAATCAACTGAAAATACATAGGAGCTTCATGCTAATCATTTCAGAGTAAAATATATAAGAACACAAATAATACTATAATGAGTCCAACACACAGCTCATCCATGCCAAAATTGTTAAAAAAAAAAAAATGCCATTTGATAGTAAACTATACTTTATGAACTATACAGTTGATATATCAACTTTAAAAGTACAGAAACATATCCTTAATTTCCTCTGGAAAAAACTTCTAGGCTTCCTTCATTCTAAAAGCATCCCCTGAACCAATTAATTTTTTGAGTCAGAATACCTAGTGAATCATGGTATCTCTAATCCTAATATTTAAAGAGTTGAAAAATATATGTTCTTGTTCAATCAGTCACACTCAATCCAATACCTTTATCCTTTCCTTACACAAGAATTTTAATTCTTTTAGTCAATCCTCACTGTTAAAATAAAAATCATTCTTCTTCCTCTCCTCCTCTTCTCCCTATCTCTGCTTAGCAAGCTGTGATCTTGCCCTCCAGTGCCTTTAATTCTATTCCTCACTTATAAGCAATATCTAACTGCAATTGACTGGTCTATGTTCATGAATAAGGCATTATTCTCATTATTTATATATTATATACAGATATTATTGTAATCATAATATCTGTAAAACAAAAGGGGGAGGGTGGGAAGAAGTAAATATCTCAGTCCCCTGTCAAAAATCAACATGATTCTTCCTCTCCCACCTTCTCCTAGTCTTTCTACTGAAAGTAAAAAAGGTGCAATAGGACACAGAGGAAGCGCTACAGCATCTTCCTTTCCCATCTCAAGACCTACATTGCATTATTCTCTTTATATTTTCTCAATCTATCATGATGCACCTGAGGTGCAGTTATCACAATTTCATCATGAACTTTTACAATTGTGCACAGAACTTTAAATTATACTATTCCAATTACAAACAGAAGTCGTCTCAAATTTTGTCAATAAAAATCCAATTACATAGCAATTGACTCACAACTCGGGGAACAATCACCAATTACACTGAGATCTTTTTGTTTGGATCAAAAGATAGTTCACAGCCCATCATATTACATGCGAGACCTGTAAGTATTCAATTAAAGCTGGGTACATGAATAATTCCATGTTTGGTACAAAACATTTTACCTGTACAGCCTCAAACCTGGCAGAGCCGTACTTCATTGTACACTGGTGGTATCCTCTTCACTTTCACTTACTTGACACATCCAATGCATTGTCAAGGTTTAAGCTTTCTACCTTCATCACTGTTACAGACAATGCCGTCTTTCATTCATTCAGCCACAGCCCTTCACCACATTTAGCCTGGACCACTATAAGAACCTCCTAATTGGTCTCTGTACTCCAATCCATCCTCCACTTTGGTACTAAAAGGACTTCCTTAAATCACTCCCTTCCTCCTCTCATAGTGTGTCACTTAAAGCTCTTCAAAACCTTACTATCTTCTCACATATTACTTGTACTTCACAGAATCCTAATACTTTCCCTGCCATTTTTCACACAGACACATCTTCTAATCCAGGGTTTCTGTACTGGTTTGGCCTTCAGATCCCACCTTTTCAGGACTTTCCCTTGGCATAGAGATCAGGGGATAAGTTGTCATCTTTCTGAACAACCTACTCCATTGGAACAAATCTAGTTTTTTAGAAAGTTTTTCCTGACACTGAATCCAAATTTGCAATTTCCATCTGATGCATCTGCCCTTCTGGGGCCTTTTTCCACATAAAAGCCTTTAGAATTTCAAGGAGAGCAAACTGCTTCCATTCTCATCCCATCCCAGTTTTCTCTTTCATAAATTTAACATGTCTGATTTCTTCAATCCTGTACCGAATGCCCTTCACTTGCTGCCCCCAAGTCACTCTTTCCATTTCATCAAAAAGTTTTATCAGTTTACTGTGTTAGAGAAAAAGATTTGGATTCAGTGTCTTCCATAGAAGTCACTATCATTATTCATAAAGGAATGTATTCTACCTGTTTTAGTGACCATTACTTTTCTATATATCCTACCTGTAATTTTCAAAATATGAATTAAAAATGACAAGAAAAATTTCTAATTCTAATTTCCAAACACTAAAAGAGGATGAAACATTATTTCTCCCTTCAGTGAATAATAATGTCAGGTCATGGTGGTTGTTTTTCTTTATTAAAAGGGAGGATTCAATGGTGACAGACAAGAAAGAATTGTAGTATAACACAAAAGATGACAATATAGCTTTTAATAAACGACACTCACCTTGGCATCTCTCAAGCCAGAAACATCACGAGGTGGACGTGAGCAACTGCGGCTTCGACTTTTAGAAATGGGAGGAACAGACTCTTCACGTTTACGTTTCCTTGTAACACTTCGAGATCTTCTTGCCTGGTTGGCATAATGGCTCTGAAATTTATAAAAATCAAAACAGTTTAGAATTCCATGCCCTCATACACAATCCTTTTTCTAATATGTCTGGAGGAAAATATATTTCTAAAACCACATATTAAATTTATTTAAAAAGCTGAAGATGAAAGAACCAAATATAATTGGTCCTTAGTCAATTATTAAATAAGTTTCATTCTTCTATGCAATATGTAAATATATAACTAAGCCCAGGTTTTCTCTTGTAATCTTGAGAACAATCAATTCTTAACTAAAATGTTTACACATGATTTTCCTCATTTCAAAATTCTCTTTTAATTTAGCTAAAATCATTCCTACCACATACAATCCTGTACAGGAGTCAGATTGGAAAAGGGACCTTGGAACTATCTTATTCCAGCCTCCTTTTTTTTTTTTTTTTTTTTTTGTTACAGAGGATAAAACTGGCCAACCCCGCTCACACAAGGATCAGGTAATTCAATCTCAATTGATTTTCACTGCACAACTTCAGAATTTAACTTAACCTTCCTTATCTGCTCACAATAGAGGCAAGTTCTTCCAGATAAAGAGGACCCCAGAAAGCATTACCAAAACCAATACTAACAGTAATTAAGTATAATAAAACCAAGTGATACTGGTATTGGTAGGTTTTGCAATTAAAAAAGTATTTAAGTTTCAACTACTATGACAATCTCATTTTTTCCCCCTGAAATACAAGAAATCTTGAAGTTTAAAGAAAACTTTAAAATTAAAGCAAAAGTAGGCAAAACATACCACAGCATTAAATTTTTGGCTATACATACTATTAAGGTTTGCAGAATGTTTTCAAAATGAAATGCTAATGTGTTCTAATTTATTTCCATCTTAGTTCCAACTTTTTAAGAATGCTTGTTAAAAGGATTTTTTGAGGAAAAAAAAATCAATAATCAATTTAATCTTGAGATTTTCTTGTGCTATTCTAGGAAAATTCAAACTCCAGGACCAATAAATTACAAAATGAACCTTAAAAGCATATTTAAAACATTTATTTCTTCAAATTAATGCTTTTCATACCCTATTATGTGATTCAATCAATACTTATGTCTGCAGCTGTTAAGGATAACAAATGGTATTTTCAGTAGTTATCTTTCTTTATGGCTTTTTCACAACTTCAAGTCCACCATAATGTAAAGCACACAGAAGACTTGAGTTAATCAATCTATATACATTAATTAAGCACCAACTAAATATTTGCCAGGTACTGTGCTATCTAAATGCTAAGGATATAAGAAAGCAAAAAAGGTCTCTTCTCTCAAGAAGCTTATAATATAAATGGCAGCAGTCTGGCACCTAAATTCTACTTCTAGCTTTCTAGCTGTGTGTAACTAAGAAGCCAAACAAGCTAAAATGTGTGAGTCACTATTTTATTCAACAAAAGTGTACAACATAAACAACCACAATCAACAGTGTTGGATTCAGAGGGGTATCCGAGTTCAAATTCTGCCTCAAAGAATTCCTTAACCTTATGACTTTTTTGCAAGCTAGTTAATACAGCTCAACTTCAGTTTCCCCATCTATCCAACAAGGATATTACCTACCTTACACAGCTGTGAGGATCAAGAGATAATGTATATTATATGTAAAGAGTACAGAAAACCTTAAAATGTTAAATAACTGCTAGCATTATTGTTGTTTTTATCTTATTGTATCTAATTATTTATGTATTATTGTTATTTATTATATGCCAACCACTGAGATGCACTAACAAAAAAAGAATGAGTCCCTGGTCCTCAGACTGTTTGCACTGTATCAGGAAAACCACATATATGTATATGTATATACAAAACATTTTTTATCAAAGTAAAGGATACTATTCTCCCAAGTAGAACCAGGGAAGTTGTAACATATGTCTCAAGAAAAAAAAAAAAAAAAATGAAACAATAAACATCTTTCTGTAAAGCTTAGAACATCTTAGGATCATAGGATCACAGATTTAAAGGTTGTGGGTTAGAGGTCAATCTCCTCAATCTTATAGATGAAAAAAATTACTCTAATTCTCTGTAGGCAGACAGCATTGAGTCCTTTAGAATTGGCTTGGATCACTGTATTGTTGAGAATAGCCAAGTCATTCAGTTGTTCATTGTACAATACTGTTACTACTGTGTACAATGATCTGGTTCTGCTCATTTTTCCCTGTATTAATTCACATAAGTCTTTCTAACTCTCCCCTTTTAAAATGAATATATCTATTGATACCTCAGTGTGGTATCCTGGTTTCTTGAAGCTTGCCAAAATAGGGTAAACTAGCAGAAAGGCTTCCATTACAACCCCAAATTGAGATTGTACTCAAACTACCACCTGAGAGTCAGCCTAACTAAATTCCAGGATGAAACAAAGGGGAGCCACAAAACATGAAAGAAACATTATGATCTGCAATGGTAGAAGGAATACTCATACCAATGAAATCACAAATTTGTTTTAAAGTAGATTTCTATCTGAACACAAAGAGCTAAGTACAGTAGAAAAATATCATAAAAGTAGCAGTACAGAAACTTTTTAAAAGAAAAATTTAATAATACAAATATGGAAACCTTTTTATTATATTATAAAGATCTAAACTGTAGCTACTAGAAAGAAAAGATTCTAAAATGCACAAGCTTCATATAAATTGTAAACACTGGTTTCTGAAAATACTTGCTCTCCTAAATCACTAGTATATATAATACTCAAATTTGAGTAAAAAGACCCTAAATGACAACTGCTAAATTAGGTCTATATTCTCTAAAAAAAAATAGTAGTATGATTAATATGCTTAAAACCAGTCATTTCATTTATCTGATGAGCTGTGAATAAAAGAAGCAATCTTAAATTATCATCTTTTAATAGGTTTTATGCTTAACATCAATTTTGTGGGACTAATGGAAAATCATATTATGTCCTTTTGTTCCTATTGAAAGAAAACACTAACATTTCATGCACATTTCTTTAAAAAACAAAACAAAAACGTGGCTTTTCATATAACCATATACTACTCACTCTGTATAAAATCAAACCACCCATACACACTTACATCATCTTTATCATCCATGTCAATACCAAGGCTGCGCATCTCATTCTCCAAAGTTTTCCGCTGAACCTGGAAAATAAAATAATTGATGATGTTGTATTGCAGATTTAATTCAATTTGGGAATAGCCTAGAAGACACTGTTAACCTATTTGTGCAAATCAGAATATTTCTACAAGGTCAACGAGGAAAAAAGTTTGCATCATTCTTTTAAAATCTATGAAATAAATTTATCTATGTCTATTTCTTCTT